>NW_019380145.1:63678-106266 GCF_000648655.2 Copidosoma floridanum | reverse complement strand
TTTATTTGTTAATTCAATTAGTTATGGAAAAATAATTTTTAATAAAATCATTAACAGTGATACAAAATCACATTTCATTGATGGTCTAGGAGGTTTTGGAAAATCTTATTTATACAAAAAATTAATATATTTTTTGTTTAAAAAAAAAAAAGTTATATCTATTGCTTAGACAAAAATGGCTTCAATTGTATAACTTAAAGGAATGGCAGTTCATAAAACATTTTGATTACCATAAGATTTGAATAACATTGAAAGTTTTTGCTTAAAATACGAAGATAAAAAAAAAAAAATTACGAGAAGTAAATGTAATTATTTGGGACGAAGCTTTAATGATCTCTTAGAAAGCTTTGAAAATAGTGGATAAAACTTCAAAAAATTTATGTGATAACAATATTCTATTTCTTGGAAAATTATTTATTTTAGGAGGCGATTTTAGACAAATACTTTCAATGATAAAGCATGAGTGTAAAAGTTCTACAATTAGTGAAACTAAAAAGTATGCACTTCTATGGAAACACTTAAAAATTATGAAGTTGAAAAGTCATATGCGGTTCATGGATTTAAAATATTTTTTATTGTTAATGGACATTAGAAATAGAACAACAAAGACTTTTAAAATTTTACAAGGATAGGAAACTAATGATGTTTGTAAACAACTTTATGGAGATCGTATAAAGAGCTGTCTAATCTAAGTAATTCTAACAACTCATAACGAGCTTTCGTACATTTTAAATAATAAAATTTTGAATTGTACTAAGAGAAAAGATCATAGATTACGAAAAATATAAAGGTAGTGATGGCACGTGAAAAAATTTTGTTACAATTGATACAAATGAATAGCATAAAAATATAGTATTGTATCAAAAAATGTTTGAAAAAAATTGTTTTGTTCAACTAGTCCAGCCTAGATGAATTTGAAAAATAACATTTAGTTGAATAAATAGAAAGTAATAATAACTTTTTCGTTGATGAAGATTAAAACAAAACGTGATATAAAGTTGAAGTAACTTTGTTTTTNATAATGAAAATATTTTTAATAAAATTTCAGGGAGCACGCATGGAACGTAGTCCCTTAGTTAATGTACATAATACGTTTCAAGTAAAACTCGATTTATTTTGCTATTATCTAAGATTGGTTTATTAACAAATAATTTAAATGAATTTTATGGCATACTGTCGAAAAGTTTATTCTTAATCCAAAGTGTGTACAACGTTTTGGTTGTATATTGACAACCCTTTTCACGCAAACTATAACAATAGAAAATAAAAACAACTCACTTACAATTCACATAAATGATACACAAGTCAAGAAAACGACACAAATGGCATAAACTCACAAAACTTACAAGTAAGCAACGACGAATATTAACTCGGAAATAAATGTAACAAAAGTTATATTTCGTTGACTTGAAAATTAACGATGTAGTTCTGCCTACTATACAATGTGTACTAATGATCATATCACATGTGTACAATGATTACAACGTTATGAGGCACATTTCTAGTGACGAACAAGTGTAAGAAAGGCGCAGAATTTAAATAGTAAAAATAAAACTTAATAAAATTCAAATACATAAAACAATAATTACATAGTAGACAAACAATAAAATTTTGTAAAACGGAAAAAAGTGGTTATCAGGTTATCAATTTATCAATGTATTTAAAAAAAATCAAACTTAAGTTTTGTGTATCACTGGTTCTATTAATGTTATTTTTTTGTTTTTCAATATGAATCATTTCTAAAACTAAGCATTTTGAATAGTTATTTTCTTGTGCTAAAATTTTTATTGCATCCTGATTAAAATTTAAAAAATGTCCTGTATTAAGAGTATGGGCAAATAAGGCCAATTTTTCACTCTTTTCCCTTTTACAAATATCAGAATAATAATCAGTCTTACACATTTTACATTTTTTTAAGAAAATTTTTATGTTCGTTCATTCTCGTTTTTAAACTTCTATTACTCTAACCTACATAGCTACATGGACTACCTAAATACTGTATCTCATAAACGATATTGCATTTTTCAGTCTTATTTTTTTTATCTTTATACAAGTTGTCAAGTTTTTTGAATTTATTAGCGGATCTATGAACTACACTCACTCCATGCTTATTTGCTATCTTTTTAATTTTTAATTCTATCGATTTTATGTAAGGAAACACTATTGTTTCATTAAAAGGTAAATTTATTGAAAAATCACTATTATTACTGCTTTGATTATATATTTTATTTAGTTTTAAATTAACATACTTATGTATGAAATGTAAAGGATCATTGTTTTGAATCAACACAGAGCGTGAGTAGCTTAGATTGTCATTCTAAAACCGTTTATCAGACAACTTGGCAGCCTTATCAACCAGACCATAAATAATACTAATTTTTTGGGATAATGGGAAGTGAGAATAAAAATTTAAATATAAGCCTGCATGTGTGGGCTTATTAACCAATTTGTTATCAGTGAACCATCTTGTAACTTTTTTATTTCAATGTCTAAAAAATTGATAGTGTTATTGACTGGCATTTTAACTGTGAATTGTATATTTGGATCATAGTCATTTAAGTGGTTCAAAAAAACCTCTACTTTATTCGTCAGAATACACGTTAAAATGTCATCGACATATCTATACCACCAAAGAACATTTATCGGACTAGTTGTAATACTGTCTTTTTCCAAATCACCCAATACTAAGTCTGCTAAAATCGGACTAATCGGGTTACCCATAGCGCTGCCAAAAACTTGTCGGTAAAAACTGTTATTAAAAATAAAATAGTTATCATCTAAAATGAACTGTATTACTTCTGAAAATTCTTGCAATGGTAACTCTGTCTTGTGGCATAAAAAATGCCATTTCCTTTCGATAGTTAATTTTGTAGCATCCCAATGTACATTATGAAACATTTTATCGTTTTCTTGACTTGTGTATGATTTATATGAATTTTAAGTGAGTTGTTTTTATTTTCTATTGTTATAGTTTGCTTGAAAAGGGTTGTCAATACGTAACCGAAATGTTGTACACACTTTAGATTAAGAATAAACTTTTCGACAGTATGACATAAAATTTATTGACATTATGTTTTTTCTTCTGCTTCCGTTAGAATCAAGAAACTGGTTTATTAACATATTATTATTTTATAAAATTGATGACATCTGTTCTTCTATAGTATTCAAATTCAAGAACGGATTGCTTCAGACATACGATCGACTTCCTAAATCACTATATTTAAAAGGTGATTGATTCAAAGTTTTGAACCTTAACACTATACGTAGCCTCGTATACATTTAGAAACTTTCATCTGGTACAGACACGTAAATTGAACAAAAATTGTTTTTCCAAAACTATACGAAAATTGGTGTAATTTTAGGTTCTCATGAAAAGTCTCTGACTAAGTAAGTTTTATTTTTAGAAAGTCTGTGTCATTGATTTACAAATTTTTCATTCCTCACAGATACGGTGATAACTACGATCCAAATAAGATAGAGGTGCGCTTTTATCTTCTAAACTCAATCGAAATAAAATGTGCTACAGAATTCAAGTTTTAGAGAACTTCAAAAAATAAAGTAGCAAGTGAGGGCTTAACCAACTTTTTCTTCATTAATCAAATAAATTGAATAGCATTTATATTACTATGAAATTAATCGCAGCAGAATCGATTATCATTATTGCACTTAATTATTTATAGACTTAATAATATATTTTAGTTCTTAACTCTACTGATTTCAATTAGAATTCTCTCCTGAATGACAATGTGAAGTAAAAAGTGTCTGTGTAACCTAATTTACTTTGCCAAAAGCACGAGAAAAATTTTTTTTTTGTGTTTATTTTAATCTAGATATGTAAATTGAGGATATTATAAAAAATATTAGAGTAGTATCATTTAAAAATCATTAGATATTAATGCATTAGTTGATCCATGTTCACGAAATTATGTTGGTGGAGGTTTCAGCTTCTTTTCAGTCGATCTACAGCCGCCAATTACAGCTTTATTATAAATCAGCAAATTTACTTTTAGCATAACAAATACGCAGTAAATCAAAGAAAAAACAAATGGCTTTTAAAGGCAAAATATTATTATTATTTTGCAATACGTTGTCGTACACAATATAACCAAGACAAAAAAATGTATAGCATGATTTAATTTTGGTATATCATCCAAAATCTCAGCATCCCCTAACTTTGATTGTAAATGCGCTAGTTTGGTATTAGGCTATCATGCAACCGATTTCTCTGCTCCTGGGTACAGTAAAAAAATTGTCAGTTAGCTAACGGTCCAGCGGCAAATCAACGGCAAATTATCTCGTTTGAATTACGTCCCTAAGTTGTGAAGATACCGAGATAACAACAGTGGCGGTGCTATCTTTATATAAAGCTGACACGCAACTGATTTTTCGGCTTCTGGGTGTAGCGGAAAATTTTTTTTTAATGTCCCAAGTTAGTGGCAGATTAGCGGCAAATTATACATTAAATACGTTGTGGCGAGCTTACTTGGTTATGATAGTTTGATAGAGGTAAAAAGTTTGATGAAGCAATAGAAAGTTTTGAATCTAATAATTAGAAAAATGTGATATAAAGAGCGATTGGTTGTTTAAATAAAAATAAAATTCGGATGTTTAAATTAAAATAAAATTTGGATGTTTAAATAAAAATAAAATTTGGACATTCGTAGATAAGCCAAAAATAAGTGAGCTTTAAATGTAAAATGGATGTTTGCAAAAAAAAATGAAAATAAATTTGAAGCGAGGTTAGTAGTTAAAGAGTCTCAACAAAGGGGATTTATTTAAGATATTTATTATCCTGTAGCTAAGATACAAAATTTGAAAATTCTGTTATCGTATTTTTCCAGAGAGGCTTAATTATTGCTAAGATGGATGTTGAAACTGTGTTTTTAAATTAAAAAGTTAAATGAGAGGTATATGTCAAACAATGTAAGGTTTTGACAATAATTCTCATAAAGTACGTGAATTGTAAAAAACTTTAAATGGTCAAAGAGAAAGTCTGAGAGCTCAGTTTGAGTGCTTAAAAGAATTTATGAAAAACTTATGGTTTGAAAGTAGTAAAGTGAACAATTTTTTGTATTCTACGAGCAAAAAAAAAGGTAAAGCTTATATTGTTTTGTTTGGTAATGATCTATTAATTAGTTGTAAAAGTCAGAAGACTATTGATGTGATTTAGGAAAAATTGTCAGAAATATTTTGTTCAAAGGATTGGGAAAAAGCAAAGAATTAATTGCAAAAAAATATTAATTTCTATGTGAAAAAAAATGAAATGTTTTTGATCCAGAGAAGTTACAATAAATCTTTGTTGAATAAGGAGAAACGGAACAATGCTCATCTGTATGATACACCAATGAAAATTATTTTATTTTTTTATTTAATTTATTTCATACTCTGTCCCTTTCGGGTTTGGAGGGCTTTCGTTACATTTCTTACAACTTTGCTTATTTTGTATTACTAATACTACTAGATGTTTATATTTTCCATTCTATCTTTCTCGAACGATATTTATTGTAAATAAATTATAATTATGAACAAAATTAAATTAAATTAAACCGTGAAAATTCATAGATTTTCATAAACACAATAAAAATAAATTTTCTCATTTTTTTTTTTTCAAACAAGTCTACCTCTTTCCCACTGTTTTAAAATTTTCTGGCCTCTTCTTTTAGTTTACTTCTTAATTTATCTTAATCCTCTTTAGTATTCACACTTAAAGGTTTAATCTCTCAACTTTAATACTTCTTTTCTTAGCCTTACCACACTACTTAAAACTTCTATTTCCATTGTATCTTGGCTTATAACTTCTTCTTTCTCTTTTTCACTCCTTTTTTTCCACATATCTTCAGTATATGTCTATAGTCCTCTTCTTGCTCCTGACACAGTCTACACATCTTGTCTTTCTCTTCTTTTCAGTATTCTTTTCCTTTACTTTCATTTACGCATTTAAATTTTGCCATTAGCCTCCTATCTTTAGTTGTCACATCCTTTTGTGGTACTCTGGTTCTTTCTCTGTTTTGATGTATCTATATATTTTGTTGCATTTTGTATTTTTTATCTTCTCTATTTTTTCTCTTTTTCTTTCTGTTCTTTACTGGCCATTATTTTTTCTCTTATTTCCTCCTTAAATTATACTACTACCATGTACCTTATTTTTTTTACATTTTCTAACTGTAGAACTTTTAGTCTCTTCTTTTATCCTCTTCCTATATTCATTCTCACTTTGTCTTTGTCTTTTTCTCTTATACCTTCTTTCACTAATTTTATATTTGAATCCTTGAATATCTCTTCAAACTTCAGCGCTCTTAGTGATTTTCTTTTTAGATTTTCCATTTTCCACTTTTCTTCCACTAAATAATTTGGGATTTTAGTATCTAATCCTAATATCCACTTCAGGTATCCTCTTTTCACACTTTCTAGCCACTCGTCTTCTTCCCACCGCCATATCTCTGCTCCAAATAGTGCCACATTTTCCACAAGTGCTGTAAAAGCTTCTTTCTCTTTTTATAACTGTGCTTAAATATTCTCTCACCTATACTTCATGCACTTTTCATAGCAATTATTGCTTTCATCTTTCTCTCTTCCATGTGTCTTTCACTGGTGCCATTCTTTTGTAAAATATATCCAAAATATCTTATTTCGTCTACTTCTAAATCTTTTCCTCCCCACTTCCATACTTTATTTTTCTTCTTTTTTTTTCAAACACTAGGATTTTTGTTTTTGTATCACTTGAGATCATTTTCTTCTTTTCAACGTACGTTTTAAATTTTTTTTAACATTTCCTTCAATTCCTCTTTCCTGTCAGCTATTAGCACAATGTCATCCGCGTACGAGAGACTCCACACTGTTTCATTTCCTATACGACATCCTCCTGATTGCCCTTTTTTTGAGCTCTTCCTCCAGGTCTGCCGAGTATACGGTGAATAAAGTCGGGCTCAAAAGACATCCCTGTGTCACTCCTTTTTCGGTCCGAAATTTCTCTGATATTCATTTTTCTACTTTAATTACATTCCTTGTTTCTTTATAAATATTTATAATCCTACATCTTAATCTCTCAATTTCGACCAAAAGCTTCTTTCCTTCTTCTGAAACTTTTTTCATCAGTTCCCATACGGCTGTTTCTAACTCTTTTGGCATATATTTTTAAACCTCATTTTCCAACTTGTCTTCTCCTGGTGCTTTCCTTAGTTTTAACTTGTTTACCTGTATTTTAATTTCTTCTTGACTAAATTCTTTTTTGCTTTTCTGTGCTTCCACTTAAAATCCTCTCTTCTTTTCTTGATTCTTCTAGTATTATTACTCCTTCATTCTTACCATCCAACTTTTCTATAAAATGTGATATCCAATCCTGAATTTTCATCTTCTTATTTATTCCTTCTTTCCTTTTTCTGAATCTGTTTATATACTTTCACACTTCTCCTTTTGATTTTGCTTTCCTCAATTTTTTCCCTTTATTTCTTTGCAATCTTATCCTTTTTGCTTCGCACTAATTTCTGTATTCTCTGTTTTTGCTTCTGAAGTATGATCTTTTCACTTTCTGTTTCCTCTATAGTTTTATCGTCTTCCTTAACTCTTTTTTCTTAGCTTCCCATTTTTTGTCATACCATTTCCTTTCTTCTCATTTCCATGTTTTTATTTTTTTTTTTTTTTTCACCTTAGGCACTGATCTTTCCACTATTTCTTTTGTTTCGCTACATCTTTTATTTACTTCTTTTCCGTTTATCTTCGAATCTTTGCATCTTTCTTAAAACTGATCAATCAGTTCTTGAGAGCATTCTCTCAGTGTTTCTCTTACCTCATCCTTTTCCTCTTCTGTTGTTTCTGTTTTTTCCTCTAAATATACTTTCATCGGTAAATGATTTGACTCTGTTCTTTATCCGATTCTCATCAGTTTAATTTAATTTGATCAAAAGCCTCTTGATTTCCTATTACATAATCACTTACTGTTTCGTCTCTGCTGCCAACATATGTGAATTCTCCTTCTTCCCTTTTTCGTCCAATCACTGTTACCCATCCTTCTTCTGTAATTTCTTTATTCAACCTTTTTTCTTCCTTATTTATTGTTTCATCCTTGGATTTCCTTATTTCTACTTTTTTAATTTCCCAGCCTGTTTCGTTAATCCATCGTCCTTTTCTTACTGTTCTCGCCTTCCAATCTTCTACTGAAAATACACTTTCAGCATCTTGCTCTCCAATATTCTCTTTTATTATTTTAATTATTTTTGTTACATTTTGACTGTATACTCCAACAATTTTTCACTCCCGTTCTCCATATTTGATCTCTTGCATCATTATATTTTCATTCCATACTCCAAATTTCTTGTTCTCCATCTTTTTATTAAGATCTGTAAAATTGTTCCTCCTTTTGCTCTCCCTTTCTTAAGTTCTCTTACCGCTGATACGAAATTTTCATTCAAACTTTCTCGACGTCTTACTTTCTAGATCCGTCCATTTATCCTTTTCCAACCACGTTTCCACCAACACTATCATATCGAAGTCATTTAAATATTTCTACACTTAATTGTCCTTATTTAATACACCTACAATATTTGGAACACAGACGATTGTATTACATGCACTGCTTCCTTCCACCTGTTTCTCTTCTTGCATCTATCATTCTTGTGACTTTTTCATTTTTTTTTTCTTAAATCTTCTTCCAACCTTATGTAAATTCGCCGCTCTACTCGTTATGTCTGAACCATTGCTCATTGATCATTATTTTCATGTAACCCACTTCTGTGGTTTTTACTTTGGTTCTCTCCTCTTTGGATTTATCCAGAATCAATTTCTGAATTTCCCTTTCTTGTCCAGTTAGATCATTTTTGAAATATATCACTTTTTCCAGCTTCTTCTTGTTTGCCATAACGTTAACCTTCATTTCTTTGTTTTCTAGTTCTACTATCACTAATTTTCCTTCTCCTCTTTCTTTATTCATAACTATTTTATTATCCTTCTTTACTTTAACCTTGATTTTTATTATCTGTGTAATATATTCTTCCACTTTCTTTTCTCAATTAATTTTTTAAATAGATGCCTCTTTAATCACTATATTCTTTATTCTTTTTTCTCTTTCACCTTTTTCTTTTTACCATTCTAATCTACTAACTCTTTCTTCCTTCTTCTTCCTTCCTTCTACATTCCTGTTTCTCTTCGTCCCATTTGGTTCTCTCTTCTCTCCATTCTTCATGTCTTTTCTCTAATCCGACTAACACTTCGAATATGCTTTCTAATCGCTTTTCTATTCTGCATATCCTGTCATAATACTCTTTACCTTTCCTGTCTTTCTGAAAATTCAGGGTAGTCTGAGCATTACTCCTTGTGTTTACACTTATTCCCGCCTTTGTTGTCATTTTTAAGAATTTTCTGCATTATCGTTTATTTATATATTCCTTATCAGCACTACTGTTGGTAATTCAGGACCCTCTTGACCAGTCCCTGACAATTCAGGACCCTTCCTCACCAACTATCAACAATAACGAGACTACTTTATTAGCTATCAGCTATCTATATTTCTGAGGTAATCCCATTTTTACATGTTTCTCTCCATTATATACTGTTGTAAACAAAGAAAACAAGTAAACCAAGTAGTGTAACGAAATGGTCAATAGCAGCTTAATATGTTGTACTGTTAGAGGTTCTATGTGATGAACTAAAATCAGTAAAAGATTTGATAGACATTTCTATTTAAAGTTACATAAACCAATTGAAATATTAAGACAATTTAGGAGTTGTAAGCTTAGCAAAGTTTGAGAAAATAAAAAATATACAGAAATACATTATGTTATGCTGTTCATCGTTCTAGTTAGTTGAACACGAGCTGTTAGTGAGTCAGCGTATACATACGAATGTTTTTTTTCGATGGTAAATCTTACTGTAAAACAGTTTTCGGTCTCTTTTTCTCTCTGTTCTCTTTGTTTCGACCCTGAATAACGTGTCTTTTCTTTTTTAATTCTTTATTTAATTATAATTATGAGTGAGGCTAATGAGTGTGTGCCCTTTAACCCTGAGGTCTAGGTTAAGGTGTCGGCTGAGGATGGCGTGTGGTGAGGCCGGAATCAGAGAGGAGGGTTGAAACCGGCCAGGAGTTAAAGTGGCATTACTGCAAGAAGAGATAACGAGAGACGGAGAGGAGAAGTGACAGCAAGAAAGTTACATCAGGTCCATAAAGGACGTGGCGTGTCAGATCTATAGTAAGTCGCTTCTTTTATTGTTACCGCAAACTGGGGCGGACAATTTTTCTCGTATACATATGTCATCTGTTTCTTTCTTCTTCTTGATTTAATCTTGCCCGGGAACAAAAAGGGTGCGAGTGTAGAGATTTGTGGAGGGCTACGCCGCACAGTGTGTCTCTTTACGTTTTTTCGTTTAAAATAGATAGCTCCTGTCAAAAGAATAATAAAACGATTCTTTTTGAAAAACAAATTTGATCAGTTGTAAAATTTAGAGAAACTATAGGGAAAACTAAAAACTTTTTGTTTTTCAGGCTAAAAGGACATCACTTCAAAAAATATCAAAGCAATTAATTTTTTCGGTTTCTGCGCTTAACAACATATAACTTTGTAATCAAAACCTTTGACAGTAAAACGGTTTCGTGCTAATTCTTTTTCAAAGATACGGGTTATTAGTTTTATAGTATAAAAACTACACAAAACATGTAAAAAATTTTTTTCAAGGTTAAAAATACAAGGAAAAAAATTTCAAAAATTTTTTATGTAACGTTAGAATTTACAACAAAATAAATAAATAAGTCAGTGTCTTACTTATTTTTTTAAGTCTGTACTTGCAGATATAATCTCAAAAAATAGTGACCATAGAACAAAAAACGTCATTTGTAAGAACATGAACAAAAAAAAACGAAAAAAACTACAGTAACGAAACATTAACACTAAAGACACTGCATAACCTTAAAAAGTATTAAAACATTTAATTTTTTTGGTTTTTGCCCTCAAATCATGTAGTTTCGTAAATTAAACTTTTGACAGAAAAATGGTATCGTAATTTTTTTTTCTAAAAAACTCAGGTTGTCTGTTGCAAAATAAAAGAAATAACCATAAACAAGATCTCAAGTAACTATTTTGAGGTTAGAAAGCTTAAGAAAAACAAAAATTTATTTAAGTTTTTAAACTTGAAAATAGAATTTATATCAAAATGAATTAATAAGTGAGTTCTTTAGTGTCGTCTTGTTATTTTGTCTTTTTAATATAATTATTTCAATATTATTTTACATTTGTATTAACTTCAATATGTTTACATTTGAAATTCTTATCACAAAAAACGTTATTTGTAATGATATTAATATTAACAAAACTAACACAATCTACAGATACCAAACATTAACGTGAAAAAGTGAGCATAACCTTTCAAAAATTATCGATGTATACATTTTCCTTTGTTCGTGCCCTGAACTACGTGTTAATTTGTAGCTATTTGCTACATTTCTTCATGACTTCTTGTTCTAGAGAAATACTACTTGACTCTGTTGCATAATCATGCTACTTGTTTGGTAAATACTCTTTTTATCTTCACGTACTTTTCTATGGTTTATATTTAGTAAATGCAGTTGAAGAACTGATGTATACACGCTCCTATTAAATAAATCAGTCAATCAGTATTTTCTGTGTCTCTCTTGCATGTCTTGTCATATGTAGTCTGCGTAAACGATGTCAACTTTCACTTGCATCTTCTGACAGAAATATTAACAGAACTAGGAATTGCTTGGAGATCTGGCAGCCATGCATAACTTACTTATGCTCACTGAGACTTTATTTAGCCCAACAATATAAAGTATAATACATCAAGTATGTAGGCACATAACTTGGAATTTGCAAAGGTCGATTTGTTTGCCACATCTTAATACATCTAATACTGTTAATAGATTACTGAAAAGTTTTTCATTACCACCTAAAACGATTAAAAACTGCGTAAAATTGTTTTATTTCGAATTTTTTTGAGGTTAGTTAGAGTCAGCGATATGTTAGACTAAGAAAAGTGTGGATTCACATTCAAGTATGAAATATGTGCTTAAAAATTAACTTTGTAATAATTTTTCGACGTGCATAACGATCATCAACTACCTGAAACTGCTTTATTTAAAATTTTTTTTTTTAGTTTGATAGGATTGGTGATGTGCTCGATCAAAACTCAGTATGGATTCATAATTAGCTGTTGGGTCTGTGCTATTGAGCAAGCTGTGTAGGTGTGGGCTATGTGTGGAACGACAGTGTGAGTGAATAGACTGGTAGGCCGAGCGAGTGCGTACGTGGGAGTAGTATGTCGCGAGCAAGTACACGAGTAAGAAGTCACCTGTGTTAGCGCATTGTAATACTACATTGAATAAATAAGCCTTTGAGTATATAGCCACTCGACGATGTACTTATTCACTGAACCCAGATATACAACAATTGGCGAAGAGGACGGTAGAAAGAAGTGAAAAATTACGTTTGAATTCTCGTCGACGGTTAAGTGCGAGTTACATTAACAAAATTGAGTATCTCGAGAGGCTTTTTTCTAACTCTACAGAGAATGATATCGATGTGGAGTACGAAAACACATCGATAAAGGAAGAGCAGTCAAGCGACAGTGACGAGAAAGTTGAGAAAATTACAAGTAAAATGGCTAAATTTGGCGCAAATTTTACAATACCAGTTTTTGTGCCGGGTGAGTCAAAATGGGAGAGATGGCTGCGAAGATTTGAAGGTGCTTTAGCCATCATGAAAGTTACGGACGATAAATTGAAAGCTACCTACTTGCTTCATTACGTGGGAGAAAAGGCTCACGATGTGCTGTGCGATACATTTGGTGATGCGACGGTGTCAACAAAGAAGTATGAGGAGTTGACCGATAAGCTAAAAGAAATGTATGCCTCGGTGACAATAGAGATTGCTGAAAATTTCAAGTTCAATTGCAGGAAGCAGCAGCTTGGAGAGTCTGTACAAGACTTTGCTATGGCTTTGAAGAAGCTTGGTGCGAGCTGTGGATTTGGGGACTTTCTACAGAAAGCATTGCGAAATCAGTTTGTTTATGGTCTGAGTAATCAAAGAATACAGAATCGATTGCTCGAAACGAAGGACTTAACGTTCGAGAAAGCTTCACAAATAGCTAATGCTACGGAGCTGTGTGAGAAAGAAACTACACAATTACGAGGAGAAAACACACACGCAGCGATAAATACAGTATATGGGAAGAAGAAAATTCATAAGAAGTCTAGTAAGCAGTTTAACACAACGAAGGATACAGATTCTAAGAAAATGCTCTGTTATCGTTGTGGTAATGCAAATCACAAGGCGAATGTTTGCACATTGCCCAAAAATATCATATGCAATGCTTGTAAAAAGCAGGGACATCTTGAGAAGATCTGTATGCAGAAAGGAAATACACCGAGGCAAATTCATCAAATTGAAGAGGATTCTCACGTCGAGGTAGTTGATATACTCAACGTATTTTCTGTGGAAGATTTTCAAAATATAGAGAAGTTCGTAAGAGGGCTGAATGTAAACAACACCGAGGTAAATTTCGAGGTCGACACGGGAGTAGCGGTTTCTATTATGTTTTACGATAGAGCCAAGCAGTTGTTCCCAGGAGAGAGGGTTTATAAATCATCGTTACAACTAGTCACCTATTGTAAGTCGAATGTATGTGTGCGAGGTTTTATAAATGTTTGTGTTTTGTTCGAGAATGTAGAGTTCTATTTAAAATTGTATTTAACTGATGTGAATCGTATGCCTTCGTGGGGTCGCGAATGGATTAGAGCGTTTATACAAAGTCGCGGAGCTCAAAGTTTGTTTGCTTCGATTTTGTCGGTTGAAGATACTTGCGAGAATGAAAAGCCGAATAAAGAAATGTTTGTTAATGATTTAAAACATAAATACAAGGATGTGATACGGCAAGATTTTTCACCAATTTTAGGATTAGGAGCTGTGACTTTAACTATGAAGCCTGACGCCAAGCCAGTTTTCGTCAAGTCAAGAAGCGTGCCATTTTGACTCATACCATTGATCGATGCAGCCTTGGAGTCTTTAGAGATGGGGGGAGTTTTGGAGCGCGTTAGCTCATCACCTTATGCTACTCCGATCGTACCTATACTCAAGAGCAATGGCATCGTACGGATCTGCGGAGATTATAGTGTTACGGTGAATTCGCAACTAATGGTAAACGAGTATCCACTTCCGACGACTGACGAGCTGCTTGTTGATCTGGCTGGTTGTAGGTTTTTCGCAAAAATTGATTGTACTCAAGCGTATTTACAATTACCCGTTGATAAGGCTACAGCCGACACACTTACGATAAATACACAATGCGGTTTATACAGGGTATGGCGAATGATGTTTGGCATTGCTGCAGCACCCGCGATATGGCAAGAAAAGATGATGTCTTTGTTCGGTAAAATTAAGGGTATGAAAGTATTCCAGGATGATTCGTTGTTGGCTGCACGTACATTAAATAAATTTATTAAATTAATGCATACGGTTTTTCAAATTCTCGACATGCACAATATAAAAATCAATTGAGAAAAATCCACTTTCTTTGAAGAAAGAATTATTTATTGCGGCTTCGTTCTTGATGAGATGGGTTTACATAAAGATCCTGAAAAGTTCAAAGCAGTGCTTGATATGCCACCACCTGCAAATGTTGGAGAATTGCGTTCATTCATAGGGATGATAAACTATTATAATCGTTTCATGAAAGACATCGCGAGCACATTACATCCATTGTATAATTTGTTGAGTAATGATAAGGAGTATAAGTGGACAGATAAATGTCAGAAAGTGTTTGATGCAGTTAAAAAAATTTTTACGCAAGATAACTATTTAATGTACTTTGATTCGAAATTGCCATTAGTATTGGCCACTGATGCGAGCCTGAGAGGTGTAGGTGCTGTATTATCTCATTTATTGAATGATGGTTCAGAAAGACCGATTTGTTTTGTGTCTCAGACACTTAATAAGGTGAGGCAGAAAAACAGTCAGATAGATCGGGAGGCTTATGCGATTATTTTTGCAATTAAGAAATTACATCAATACTTATACGGATACACGTTTACTTTGATTTGTGATAATCGTCCATTAGTTTAAATTTTTAATCTGGACAAATCTTTACCTTCTTACAGTGCAATGCGTATGCAACATTACGCTTTGTTTTTGCGTGGTATTAATTATACTATTAAATACAGAAGATCAGAGCAGAATTGTAATGCTGACTGTCTTTCTAGATTACCTGATAATGACTGTGATATTAGTTGCGATATTGTTGATACATTTTACTTGGAAGCTTTAAATGTGTTGTCAATCGATGTTTTTAATATTCGTAACATTGTAGATAATGACATTAAATTCAAATTTATAATTGATAGTCTGAATGCAGGTAAATTTCTAAATAAAAAAGATACCTGGATTGTAGATCCAAGTGAATTTTGAATTGAGAATGGTTTGTTAGTGCGTGCTCATAAAATTGTAACTCCTGTAGTAACACATGTATGGGAGCCTGTTTCAGAACCCTTTGATAGGGTACACATTGACTTTGCTGGCCCATTTTGAAATTCGATTTTTTTTATATTAATTGATGCATATTCGAAATGGCCTGAAATACACGTTGTGAAAAATATGTTGACAGAAACTACCATTTGTAAGTGCGATGAGATTTTTGCACAATTCGGCTTTCCAAAAATTTTGGTTTCGGATAATGGCAGAACTTTTGTTTCTGATAAATTCTCAGCTTATTTAAGAGACCGAGGTATTGTGCAGAAGTTTTCAGCATCTTTTCATCCCGCTACAAATGGCCAGGTGGAGCGTTATGTTCAGACTATTAAAAATGCACTGCGAAAATTAAATGATGTACAAAATATTAAAAGCGACATTGGAATGATATTAATGCAATACAGAAGCATGCCACACTGTACAACCGGCAAATCACCAGCGGAACTATTTTTGGGGAGGAAGATCCGTACCGAATTGAATTTGCTTAGGGATGCTAAAGAAATAGGTAAAAAAATCCGTGTAAATACAAATTTAAATGTTGAAAAGTTTATATTAAATCAAAGAGTGATGGTACGAAATTACTATGGTAAAAGTAAATGGTTTTTTGGAAAAGTAATTGATAAACAAGGCAAATTGCATTATAAGATTCAGTTGGATGATGGCCGAGTTTGGGTGCGACATGTTGATCAAATGAATGCATGTGAATGTGCTGAGCCTAGTAAAGATTTTGATTATTATGTGCCTGTTCAGGAACAGATGAGAATTGAAAAAGTTGCGAAGTCAAGCGTTCCTGCGAAATTTGTTCCGGAGCCAACAAGTAGTGATAATATAAACGATGGAAACGCGCATACTCCAAGTTTAAGACCCAAAAGAAATGTTAAACCTCCTGACTGGTATCAAGCGTAGAGTAGCCATTTTTTTTACAGGGGAAAATGTTGGGTCTGTGCTATTGAGCAAGCTGTGTAGGTGTGGGCTATGTGTGTAACGACAGTGTGAGTGAATAGACAGGTAGGCCGAGCGAGTGCGTACGTGGGAGTAGTATGTCGCGAGCAAGTACACGAGTAAGAAGTCACCTGTGTTAGCGCATTGTATTATACATTGAAAAAATAAGCCTTTGAGTATATAGCCACTCAACGATGTACTTATTCACTGAACCCAGATATAAAATATTAGCGATGAACTAGTAGAAGCTTAAAAAACACCTATCATTATCTAAGTTAATATTATTATAGAAAGATAAGAGAGGTTTATCTTTGAAACTGTCTGAATAAAAAATCGAGATCTTACTCAAGTAATACAAATGTGATTGTTGCCCATCAATATACTACGTTGTGTACACATTTACTAAATGTGTACAACCTGTGTTTTCAGAAAAAAATTACCACGATATTATTTTTATGACAAACGTTTCAATAATGAAGCTATATGATTTGAGGGCAAAAACCAATAAAATTAAATGCTTCAATATTTTTTAAGGGTATGTTGTGTCTTTCGTTGTTAATGTTTCGTTACTGTGGTTTTTGTTAGTTTCTTTATCAGATTATATTCTTACAAATGACGTTTTGTGTTTCATAATTACTATTTTTTGTTATGTCAGCAAGTACAGACTCAAAAATGTTGAGTAACATTTCAACAATCATAATTAAAAGACACGTATTGGAAAATACTCTAAGACACTAACTTATTTATTTATTCTGTTGTGAATTCTAATGTTAAATGAAAAATGTGGAAATTTTTTTTTTGTATTTTTAACGTTAAAAATTTTTTTTCAATCTTTTGTACAGTTTTTTATACTTTAGAGCTCATGATCCGTATGTTTAAATAAAAATATGCACGCTACTGTTCAACTGTTGAAAGTTTTAATGACGATTTCATATGTTGCTTGGCGCAAGAACCAAAAAAATTGAATTCTTTGCTATTTTTTGAGGTTATGTTGGCTTTTAACTGTTATCTTCTATTAAAGCGAATGTTACTTAAGACTTTAGTTTTAGTTTTTAAAAGTACTGTTTTGTCGTTATTTCAATGTGTTGTGATGTGACTACAACGATAAAAACAGCATGAGTTGGTATTTATTGAGGTAATGTCTTCAAGTATGGACTTATGATCGTTAAGTTTTATTAAAAAAATTACTATGAAAAGATACATCATTAAAAACTCAGCGCAGTCCCTAATATTTCATTCAATTTATTATCAATTAATTCGATAAATCAAGAATTTTTGAAAAATTTTGTTTTTTTGTTTTCGAGGTTTCTAGTCTGAAGAAAGAACTTTCAGTTTTCCTATATTCTGCAACTGATAAACTTTATCTTTTAAAAAGAATCATTACAACATTATTGTCTCGTATGTAAAATGTTACAGGGCGCGTGTATGGGCTGCTTATGGCAACAGTATACTGTCCGTACATGGTCTGAAGTTGGTAAGTGCCACGATGACATTCACCGTCGACCAACACATAGCGCTTATTTGAAAGCGTCCGATTACATTACAATCAGCAATACAGCGTGACAGGAAATCATTAATGATATCAATGGGTAGATTTAATGTTCCTTAAGCGTCGATTTCCGAGTCAGCAAAGAATGTTAAAACTATTATACTACGTAAGCCGTAACTAAATATACCCGCTCATATATTTGTATTTTCCATTATGTCTTTGTGGTGGATCAAAGCATTGTTTTTTACAACGTTAATATTTGAGTATGATTCGTGCAGGATTTGGGCATAACATGAATGGTAAGCATTTGATTGAGCTTACACAGTGATTCATCAGCGGCAGTATAAAAGCAAAAGGGAGATATTATAGTAGAAATACGCTAGTAAATACGGTACTTTAGCAATCCTAAGTTATTCATGTAATATTTTACGACATGTTAGGAATAATAAAACAAGACAAGATGTTATTTGAGGATACTTAAGGGTTATTAAAAAAAATAAATAAGCATTGCTTAAGCCGTGCTTCTGTGGCCTTTTTGGAAGTTGTATATTTATTGACATATAATAGAAAACTCGCTTGCAGCAGGATTCTGTCAACTAATACTTTATGTCGCTACTGTAATGTCAACTGAACATGCATGAGTTACATCACCAATAAATAGTGAATTGTTCTTCATTGGAATACGTTTCATTCGAAGCAGACATCAGACTGTTTTTGTTTACTCAGAGAGTTGTTGACACTTGGCGTATCAGTACTAAAGTTACTATGAATCCAGGATTTATTAAAGGAACATCTGAAAATCTACCAAAAGTAGATTTAGATGTGATGTTAAATTTTATTTATTCCAACGAGTGCTATGGAAGCATGGAAATGCGTTGCGTAAAAACTCAAAAATTTTGTCGCATTTTAGCATATTGGATTAATTTAAGTTCATACAAATTAACTATAACATGAATTACTGTAAATCATTCTGCAACTAAGTTTTTAGAAAAAGTTAAATTTTACTATAACTGTGGATAATCAGAAAATCAAAAAATTCTCTCAAAATACTTGTGCCTGCATACACACATCAAAGTAATCTTCACAACAGTGACAAATTTTTCTAAATTTTTTTTCTTGGTAACTTACAGCATAGCACCAAATTTTCCTTTTAACGGGTGGTTGGGACGACTAAAAAAATCTTCGATTGATTCTTCGCTGTAGTATTCGTACATCCTAGCACAAAACAGTACTTGTACCAGTTAGAATTAGAATTAACTTCTTTTTCGCTCATTTTTCAATCATTTGTTAGTTGACAGTTGTACGTATAACCTTATTTATACCTTGCATCAAATCATCCAGATAAACAAGCAGGTGACACAGCTAGTGTCTGTTTTCTATAGTTGTTTATTCGATTTTAAAGATCATCATTACGTAACGAACGAACCCACATGATTCAGAAGTTCCTACGTCATAATCACATGAATTAGGCAAGGAATTTCAATAAATTATTGTATATATTTCAAAGCCTTAAAAAAAACTGTCTGGCAAGTTTACTCGAAGCATTTTCAGCTATTGAAAAAAAATTAAATCGGAGAACATGCAAGTTCTCTATTATGTAAGAAAACACAAGAATAGCTGTGTAGTAAGGACCATGATATCTATGGATGTAACAAAGCTCTCTTTGTCACAAACCATAAGGAATATAAGAATCTGGTGTAAAACATTTTTTTCACTTTAAATTCATATCTATGACTATAATATTCTACCTAATATAATTCTAGTAAGTTTGGAGATATGTCAATAAATCCTAAAATGATATGTCGGAGCTTCATTTTTTAAGTCCACTTATTGACTTCTGGGGGACTTCAGGGAGACCTACAAGGGACTTGTGAAGGACTTCTTGGGAGATTTGGGAAAGATTTTAAGGTGGTTCTTTCATGAAATGATTATGAATAGAATGACATGAAATCTTGAGGAATCATTTATTAAGTTACAAAACACTATTCCTTAAAATTTTAGAGTAGGCTGATGAATGTAAACGCAAGAAAATGATAATGAAAATTAAATTCTAAACACGTGCTCTTATGGTAACTAAGCATTTTTTTACTGAAAGTTGTAGCCTAGTTATTTATTTACTGACCGTAATTAAGTAAAAAACTGACACAATAAAGCTTGTGCAATTCCAGGTATACCGCTATCTCGAAATATATGTGTTCACGGATTTAATCAAAAGATATTAAAAGAAACACAGGCATACATTTTCGTTACCTATTTTAAAAGCATAAGTAAGCATCCACTGCTGGTATTTTGAGGTTAAGCGCGAATTTTAGATAATTATTACTACGAACTTTTATGTCGTATATTATGATCTAAAATTTTGAATTAGTACTTAATTTGCCTCAACAAACAATATTAACAAATGATCGTTTAAAATTTAAGCAGCATTAATAAATATCCACTTGATAGTCGCACCTTTGACTCGGGAGTCATGAAAGAACCACCTTAAGGGGACTTCATGGGGGCTTTTGGGGGACTTCTTATCTGCTGAATATCCTATGACTAGACCTCGTTGGAACTACCATACGGATCACTCGTAGACTGCAAGGAAATTAACTTGCGATGTTTATTGTGCGAGAACTGTTGATCATAGCTTGCTACTGTAACGCTCTCACCAACTTGCACAGTTACGGACGAAAAGTCTGTTATTTATCAGATTGTCTTTCGTCGTCACTTAATCGCTGAAAACATGACCTACAGCTGCAAGAAGGCAGTGCAATGAGACGGTAAGCATGAAAATGTAAGTTACTACTCAGTTACTTCACAGTACTGGCTACAAAAATAAAAAGCCGAGGTTATTAGAAACATTACTTTTTTTCATATTATGTGGATAACTGTTTGTTAAAAATTTTTTAGCTAAAATAGTTCTATCAATTGGTTCAGGTGTTATAATTTTTTTATCAGGATGTAATGTTATTGGTATATTCGGACGGTGGATCTGAATTCATCATAAAAAATAGGGATCCTGGGTCAGATTTCGGAGATTACCTCAAAAAACTATTGAAAATGACGTTTTCGGTGGTTAGAGCTTAAGAATCAAAAAAAGAGAGCAACAGCTATCTTAAAAAACACCATACGTTCACGTATGTTTGCTTGCTAACTCCAAATTTGTCATGATAAAAGAGATTTGACGTTTAGATTTTAGATATGACCTCAAAAAACTACTGGAAACGAAGTATTTTGTGTTAAAAGCTCGAAGTAATGGGAATACAAATCGCTTCACATGAATACAATAGTGTTCCTGTGAGTTTTCATTTTTTCAAATCGAATGTACTATGGAAATATGAGTTCAGCAAATTTTAAAGATCAGCTTCGAAAACTTTTTAAAAATCACGTTTCAATTTTCTCATTTTGGTTCGAGTACTTTCAGTTCTTCTTTTGATCTTATAAAGTACTATCCGTGCACAAAATGCCTTACACTTTACGGTTAGCATTGACACAGGCACAACACACTACTTTCTGGTGTTTATGTGCTCGATGGACCACAAATTCGCAAAATGTTCAGAGAGGAAAAATTTGTCAGAAGTATGAATAATATCGAGAAGATAGCATGGTTGAGCTTTAAAGATGTTCTTCAAAGAAAAAAAAATTCTTAGGTAATAATGAAGATGAAAACTATAAGAGCATCGTAGAAACTATGGTCAAGAACTTCAAAAATATAGGTTGTTTAATGAATTTGAAACTTCACTTCCTCGATTCACATCTTGATCAATTTCCACAGAATCTTGGGAATTTGAGTTAAGAGCTAGGTAAATATTCCGTTAAGACATGAAGGAATTTTAACGTAGATGGCAAGGAAAATGGAGCGTAAACATGATGGTAGATTATTGCTGGACGGTAAAAAGAGATAAAAAATCTAATGATAAAAAGCGACGTAGAAATTTACTACACGGATCATTTAATGACAAACGTATACTTAAGCGTAAGCTGATGTAATTCTTGTGCATGAGATTATTGGGCTAAGACTGATCAAATTAAAGTTCTTCATGATTTTACTGCTCAAAACCTGATTTTTACAAGTATTCCAAGCTGATGTTCGAAATTTACTCAACTCATATTTTTTACAATACGTTTGAGTTTGAAAAATAAAAACTCACAAAAATAATATTGTATTCATATAAAACGATTCATATTCCTATTTTTTCTGAAACTTCGTTTTCAATAGTTTTTTGAGGTTGTATCTAAAATGTGCACGTAATAATTCTTTAGTTATGACAAATTTGGATTCAGCAGGCATAAATATATGAAGTTAAAGTGATTGTGATGGAAAACGAATCATATTCTCACTGTTTTCGAGCTTTTAATACTTGAAACTACGTTTTAGTAGTTTTTTGAGGTTATGTCTAAAATCTAAACTTCAAATGTCTCTTATCATGACAAATTGAAATTAAACAGGCATAAATATATGAAGTTGAGGTAATTGCGATGAAAAACGAATGGTATTTACAGTTTTTTCGAGCTTTTAATACTTAAAACTTCGTTTTAGTAGTTTTTTCAGGTTATGTCCGAAATTTGAACTTCAAATCTCTTTTATCATGTCAAATTTGGAGTTAGTGGGCCTGTGTTATGAATTAGTCTGGTCTACCACATTTCCTCATAGACATTCAATCTTGATAGGGCTTTTGCCTATACCACAGACTTTCAATGTACGTAGATGGTAATATATAGAGATAGCCAATTTTATTCTTTATCTTGAAATTTTCAGAAATATTCAAGATGCTATTTGTTAATGCATCTATTAATCCTTCATAACATTCAATTCTTTATAACATTATATCTTAAATAATTTAAGCAGTTGTACTTATTTATAACATATGAATGCATAATAAATTTTTGAGTCAACCTTACACCATATAATCGTAGACTAACATTCTTATCATTATTTCTGTACGTAATATTGTAACATAGTTAATTTTTCTATTTTATTAAAATAATTTTAAAAATATTCCGTACTCCATCCTCTATTGCCAAGAAAACAATGGAAAAATGGAAAACCATGGAGTCAATAATGTAAGATAGTTTATTTAAAACCGCTTCTTTCAGATAATTATCTGGTGGTTTAGTCGGATATACGAAGAGATCAAGGTTTTCTGGTACTCTTGAGTTGGAAATAATAGTAGCGCCACACTCTACAGTTAAGAGTTTATTGTATGTATGATTTTGTTCACCATTTTTTCCTAAAAATATTTTTGTAGTTTGATAGTTTTTCTATGTTTGTAACTTGGTGTCAATGTTGATATTGTTTTGCGATAGTATTTTTTTGCATCACGGAAGTCAAAGACTCAATATATTCTTTTATTAAATTCTGATTTTTCATTGAATTTAGCCTTTGCTCAACAGCAATTTCAGCGTCATATACATACAATTGACTTTTTCTTGGAATTTTATCTGTGTTTTATTTCAAAGTATTAGGTGTAAGGTAAAGTACCCAGTAGTTGGACACTTTTGACAGTCGAAATTTTCTTTGCTGATTTATAAAATCTATTTATAAAATAAATTTGGCGCGCGATGCGTAACAAATATTAGTTTTACATCTAATCTTACAACTAACTCCATCACATTTTATAGAATCTCAGATTCAATTCGATGTAATCGAACCTTCAATTTGATACTAATCGCTATCTCCCTTTTTTAATAGGATTAAAACTTAGAAACAGTTGGCTTCCTAACCACCGATGTTTGCTCGCCTAAGGAAATAGATTATTCAAAATATGTTTGCTCACTCGAAAATATAATTTGTTAACAAACTTTTACTAAAAATAAGTTTGCTAAAAATGCTGATTGCTGATGTATTTTTACTCAAGGATGTATAGAGTCAATAGGAATGCTAAGTAAATTAAAAAATCTGTTTGAAAATTAAAAGTTATATTGTAGAATTACAATTCTTCATAAAAAGTAATACTCATCTTTAATTTAGATTGAAAACGCATATTAATTTTTTAAAAAGTTTTAATTTTTAAGTTTGTTTCTGATTTTAATTGCAAAGGCTTTTAAATTAGTCATAAGTTAACGTATTAAAAATACTTACATAGCAATTTTAAGTCAATTTCAAAATATGTTTAAATTTTCAAAAACAGTTTGAATTTTAAGTAACATTTTGGATATTCAAAGATGTTTACAGTGATTGTATATTAAGTGTAGATAAAAAAAAAAATTAAAACATATTAATTTTTATTCAAAATACATCTTAAATCAGTTTGAAAATTACAAACTTTTCTAACAATGTTTACCGTAATTTCTCTACCGAGAAACCTTAGCTCAAAATGTACCTTAGTCTCACATTATTTATATACTGTCTAGTTTAAAACTTAGGATGGCAATCATATTAAGAAAACAGAAATTGTTAAATAAAAATGTAACTGTATTTTTCATACACTGTCACTGCAAGGTTACAAAGCATTTAAACAATATAATTGAATCTAATAATACTGCTAATCATTGTTTTTTTAGGCGTCTTTAATCTTCTTCCTACTTGTAATGCGTGATTCTCGGTCTTCTCCTTTCTAGTCATCTTTTTTTTTTGTATGATTCTTCGCCACACTGTTGATGTTTCTTTTTTGCCTCCTTGATTAATGCTGACCCTTGAGTAGGTTGATCCTATGCGAACCGAAAATTATTTAAAAACTTAAAAAAGTAGTTTATAAACTCATCTTTTTACTATGAAAAAAATAGATTCATCGTATTTATATTGGAGTTTAAAATTTTAACGTATCATTGCTTGCATGACGTACTAATTTAATTTGTACGATAAATATTTATGTGTATAATGTATCAGATGTGCAGTGTATGAATAATTTCAACGAGTTGGAAGATATAGATAAAAGTGAGAGATTAAATATCAGATGTAAAAGTATCGAGTTAAGTGTGACTTTGTGTTGGTGTTGAACGCGGAAAGGCATCGTATAAAGAAAAGTGATAATGCAAGGGACTCAAAGTTTAGAAATCGTAATGAAGTACAGACAATGCGAAATAAAATAGTAGTGGTGTAGTTAAGACAAATGTAAGTCTTTGGTAAAGTGTACATTCGTATTTAAGTAGTTCAGCAAGCAAAGTTGAACAAAATGGAATAATGTTTTTAGTGTATTTTACATAAGTATAGTTGTAAACAGTTAAAGAGAAATATATTGTAAATTTTGTTATAAACCTGATTTAAAGATCAAAAAAATTGTATTCAGTTTACAATTATGGCGGAAGCCCTTCCAATCCGAAAAAAATGGAGTATGAAATAAATAGAAAAATTAATAAATAAGTTACCGTAAACTAAGGTAACAATTAGTGTACCACTGTGGTCAAAGAGCATGTACTAACAAAATATCACAATTACCTTTGCTGTAATAGCAAAAATTTCCGTGATTCTTTTCTCCGTATAATAGACAGAACCATACTCATGTTTCTGAGCCAGCTCCATACTACTTTTATCTTCAAAAGAACTTGATTCTGTAAGAAAAATTGTTGACACTCCACGGCTTCTCACTTGGCATTGCTAGTTATTTATTGAGAATTGCATCATCTTGATATCGTGTCTTTTTTTCTCAGTGCACTTAAATTAAATCCATTTTCAACACGCTCCAAATTCAACATGGCTCGTTCTTTAATTTTTGTAATTTCATTTAATAAATTAATAAATTAATATTCATCCATAATAAACATGAATCATCTATATTTAACAAATTAGTACTTTTATAATGTAGTGCGTTAATCATAATTTTATAATTAGTTGTTTGTGTATATTATTTGTACATTAAGGTCTCTTTATTTTTTATAAATTCAGTAAAACATTATATAGTTAATTTAATGTTAAACATCAGGTTATAAAGAACAACATATTAAAATATTAGTCTAGAATACCCACGAGAATTAAGAAAAAAGTTTCTTCCAGTTTTAGTTTCACATTTTTTCTGTGAAGAGTTGAGCTCCCTTACTAGGAACTGACGGATAATATTTACAACAGGTCTCACATGCGGCGAAGAATGTGAACCTACGATATTTAAGTGTTCTATTTAAATGTATTAAAAAATAGTTCATTCATTTGTGTATTACATACGTTTGTGCGTAAAAAATGTTCCCAAGTGTTTGTGAATATTGTAGAAAGAAAATATAGTAACTCATCGAAATTTATAATATATTTTCAAACATAAGTGAATGTCGAGCAGGTCCTAATATTTTGTATGTATTATTATAATATGTTATAATATTACTTATGTTAATTATTAATAAATGTCTAATTAACGTTATAACAATTTTACTAATTGCTTTAATGAAAATTGTAACACTCGTGCCTCAAATTCAAGAGTAGTTTTTTAATATAAATGTAGCCACTTGTTATATATTAAGGAGCAAATAATTAGTACAATAAAATTTTCAAGTGCAATAATTCACAAACGTTTCGATTATAAAAATATGAAAATATCATGCACTTAAAGAAAAACTTGAGTAATTGTTATATTGTTGTTAAAATACAATACAGTAACAACGCTGTGCCAGTTACCATAATTTTAACTGTTACTATGTTATAATTTTTACCAAATTCTTACAGTAATTTTATCAAATTATTGTTTGTACAGCATCCCCACATAACTGTGATACAACTTACATTAACTTAAACTAACGCTAATTTAACGCTGAATCAGATTGATTTAACACTGGACAGACGTTGAATCAACGATATAATTTATAATTAATTTCAGCATTTATATTTTTAGTGAAGTTCATGTTAAACTTGACTGTCATCCGTTTCTCTGCGTACAAAAGTATATCATAGACATCTTTAAAATTATTGAAAAAGTTACTTACGAAAAAAGTCATCTGTACTTGGGTTTGATATTAATATTCTCTGTAAGGTACTCTGATACGATTAAAGTACATTATTAGTTCGGTCAACTGTATTGAAAACTGAAAATGTTTCTGCAGTAACTTTTTTTATCCATTCCACCCAGTGATACAAATTTAAAAACTTGTTCCATAACTTTCCTTTCTTAGGTTTGTAATTAAATTTTTTAGTGACAAACGTACGTATGATTTAAAATGCTTCTTTCACTTTATTAGCTGGCAATAATGGTATTAACAGTAACTTCTTCATGATATCATAACTATCCTTATTACTAGATTTATTATTGTTACGAAACCAAAGTCGCTAGACTTTTGACTTTGCTTTTCTGATAAGGGCCTAATAATGAATATTAAAAATAAAAAGAATATAACAATAATTTCAATAGTAATAAAAATAAGGAAAATAATCCTATCTTTGCAAAGTAATTATCATGTGGCTAGCTGTTTTATTCATGGTATGATTAATGGAGACTGTTAAAGTGTGGATGAAATTAAAAATATGATCTTTCTAAAAAATAAAAAGTTAATACAAATATGAAAAATGAAACTATATTAATATAGTTAATATTATTTTTTTGTAAATAATAGTAGATAGGCTAAGCTGGTTCTGGATTCAACGCCCCTAGGGTGGCTGGGGGGGGGGGGGGGAAGCTCGTGCTGTCGTACGAATACTTTTGACCGCTGTAATGGGGGAGAGGGATGGTACGACAGCTCGCACTGTTTTATGAGGGCTCCAGGGCACGGTGAAGGAGGAAACCACGTGAACAAGTTCTTTTTTCTCTCTCGCTCCGATGTAAGATTTGTGGATGGGGACACTGCGTGCATGAGCTCTCTCTTCTTCCTATTTACCTTAGGTAGCTCGCGCTGTTGATCGAGGGCTTCAGGAAATGGTGGAGGAGAAAACCATGTAAACAAGTTATTTTTCTCTCTCGCTCCGATTTAAGATTTGTGGATGGGGACCAGTGCTTCCGACAGTGGCACCTAAAGTGGCGCGAACTTAAAATTAGCTAAATGGAGCAAGACGCAAAAACCCAGATAACTCGACAGAATTTCATACATAATAAATTAATAAATAAACCCCAAGCTATTTAACCCAATAACCTGGGGCGCTTACAAGTAGCTTTATTAATTATCAAAATAAATAAAATAATACAAGCGCCAATTACCAGGCAACCCGGGGCACTTACTGGTCGCTTTGTTAATCAATACAATAAATGACATACCCGAAGCGTCAATCACTAGACAACTTGGGGCGCTTACTGGTCGCTCTGTTAATTAATAAATAAATAAAAAGACACAAGCGTAAATAACCACACCACCTGGGGCACTAACTGGTCGCTTTTTTAATAATTAAATAAATCAAATAACGCAAGTGCCAATCACCACACAAACCGAGGCCCTTACTAGTCGCTTTGTTAATAAATAAATAATTTACAACAATTATTTAATGTTTCGTTACTGTGGTGTGGTTTTGCTGTATAAAAAATACTTGTATAAAAAATACATACAAATATTTGATAAAAATGGATTTTTTTTTTATATTATAGTGCTTTACGGACGGCTCCTATAAAGGGCACTATTCTGGGCATTTATCACTTGGGAGAAGGAAGGGAAAAGGGATGGAAGTCCTCCCATTACTGGGAGGGGAGTAGGGGGAAATTAGGCAATTATACTGCAAGGAGGTCGCCTAAACCCTTCTCGAGAAGTATTATGTAGTGAAAAACCACATGTGAAAATTCACAGAGGTACTTTGCCCGAAAAAGTCGCACTGGCCGGGAATCGAAACGTGGTCTCCTGCGTACCGACCCACGACTCAGCCGACTGAGCCACTGCGCGCTCTATCATGAGGATAGATATTACATTTCAATTTATCTGCCCTGGTGGGGAAAAGGGAAAAAGGATTGAGATTCATGTATATAGCAAACTGTGACACAAATGATAGCTCCTATATTACGACACATAAAAGAAGTAACACATTTCGAAAAATATAACCGTAATTAGAAAAAAATCCTCAAATTTAAAGAACATTCAAAAAAATGGATCTTGGTCAAGATATTAACTTTTTAATAAATAACGTTATACTCACTTTTCATAACAAATATATTGACATTTTTAAATAATGAAATTCGAAATCATGTAAAAGAAGAAATGGAAACATATTGCAGCACAGATGCTACATCATGCTACTTATCACGGTGATGATGAATCTGATAGTAATGTTTATATTAATTTTTAATGGAATTTCTAAACAATATTTGTTAAGACTCATCTCTGCAAAAACTTTATTGGAAAATTGGAACAGTTGTTATGTTGACATGAAATAACAATCATAATAAAGTTGATTGGAATTAAAGATAAAATAAACCAGCTTGTCATAGCAATACCTCAAGGATGGTATGGAAATATATTAACAAATTATTTAGATGTGATAATTTCTAAGGGAGTGGTGAAAGATGTCTGTAGAGGGCTAGAACAAATATTGGAGAAGTGCTTTAACAATGTGTTTAGAAATTGTGAAGAGGCTGAGGTGGGTTTCTTGAAATGTGTAAAGAAAGCTGAGTGGGTGGTGTAAAAGTAGTTACAATCAAAATGATATGATAACCCACATAATATTACCTTATTTAGGGATGCAGCTAAAGGTTGGCTGTAGGGAGTTCTTTAAAACAGTGAGGAAAGCGTATTGGGTTATCTGGTTATAGGATTATATAACAGCGAGGGGGTGCTGAGAGGGTTGTTGGGGGATAGAGGGGGCTAAACAATGATTGAACCCAATATTAATAAAATCAAAACTGACAGAATTTTATTGAAGTGAAACTTCTTAAGTTAGGTCGTGAACAGCCGCGTAAGGGGAAATGCGTTACAAAATAACGTAGCCACTCATCCTGTGGTCCAAGCCCTCTTCTCAATCTCCTCTTTTACACACAGCTCCCTTCCGCTCCGTCTCTCTCTCTCTCTCGCATGTACACCGATCGCTTCCTTCCCCTCTCGCTGCTACTATGCCTATATATAAATACATGTATTATATAGGTATGTTTAGTATGTATATTTCTACGCTACGACTAAACGCTAAATGGCTAAACCGATGAGCATGGAGAAAAGAGAAAGAAAGAGAAAAACAACAGCTGTACCTATACTAGAGGCAAAGTATACGAATGTCTATTGTACACATATATAACATATACGTGTTGCACGTCCTGGTTAATAACAATTTTTACTGGTTTTCTAAGGAACAGTTACTTGATCGAGATGCACAAATATAGAGGGGTTGAAGTATGTACAAACATAAACTCAATTGTTTCCTTTTTTAACTGTATCTTGAAAAGAACGGGTAAAAAAAAATTTGCTTTTTTGTGCCACATATGAAAAATTATAATGGACATTTACAAAATCTTCAAAACAATTTTGTCGCAACATAACCTCTCAAAATTCGAAAAACAGTCGTATCTCGAAAGGGAAGCCAGATAGGCTAAAAATAATTCCAGGTGTAGAAAATAATTATTGAGGTGAAAAAATATATACTACACGGATTCATACCAACAAAAGTAATAATTCTAAAAGTAATAAATCTTATCTCAACGGAAAAGCTACATATCCCAGCTACAAATTAATTTATTTTCTATTCTTTAATCTATCATGTATTATAACAATAATTGTCACATTCGTACGAATACTTTTGACCGCTGTAATGGGGGAGAGGGATGGTACGACAGCTCGCACTGTTTTATGAGGGCTCCAGGGCACGGTGAAGGAGGAAACCACGTGAACAAGTTCTTTTTTCTCTCTCGCTCCGATGTAAGATTTGTGGATGGGGACACTGCGTGCATGAGCTCTCTCTTCTTCCTATTTACCTTAGGTAGCTCGCGCTGTTGATCGAGGGCTTCAGGAAATGGTGGAGGAGAAAACCATGTAAACAAGTTATTTTTCTCTCTCGCTCCGATTTAAGATTTGTGGATGGGGACCAGTGCTTCCGACAGTGGCACCTAAAGTGGCGCGAACTTAAAATTAGCTAAATGGAGCAAGACGCAAAAACCCAGATAACTCGACAGAATTTCATACATAATAAATTAATAAATAAACCCCAAGCTATTTAACCCAATAACCTGGGGCGCTTACAAGTAGCTTTATTAATTATCAAAATAAATAAAATAATACAAGCGCCAATTACCAGGCAACCCGGGGCACTTACTGGTCGCTTTGTTAATCAATACAATAAATGACATACCCGAAGCGTCAATCACTAGACAACTTGGGGCGCTTACTGGTCGCTCTGTTAATTAATAAATAAATAAAAAGACACAAGCGTAAATAACCACACCACCTGGGGCACTAACTGGTCGCTTTTTTAATAATTAAATAAATCAAATAACGCAAGTGCCAATCACCACACAAACCGAGGCCCTTACTAGTCGCTTTGTTAATAAATAAATAATTTACAACAATTATTTAATGTTTCGTTACTGTGGTGTGGTTTTGCTGTATAAAAAATACTTGTATAAAAAATACATACAAATATTTGATAAAAATGGATTTTTTTTTTATATTATAGTGCTTTACGGACGGCTCCTATAAAGGCCACTATTCTGGGCATTTATCACTTGGGAGAAGGAAGNATCTATATAGAATTGATGGAAAATTGGTATATTTATATATAGCAGACGAGAAATAAAACATTGCGCGTAAATTCAATTTTGAAGTATTAAATTTTTATTTTCTTGCCTATTAGAAATCTTCTTCTAAATGATATGGAATAGCTTGCACCATTCATCAAGAATAGTGATAACAAACACTAATTTTTAATTTAAACCATTTTTTGAAGCTGACTGTACCGATCTTACTCCTTTAAAGGATGATATTGATAATATTCACATATCTATAGAAGAGAAGAAAATGTTGCACAGCTCAGAGCTTTTAATAAAATTAGAGTGTCGCCTCTCTACACGAAAGGCTATGAAGAAAGAGAAAGAGGACAGCAGGGGCGCCCAAGAGGCCTTGCGGTATAAGGTAAAACAGCGTCTAGCTCCTTAACAAAGCAAACTCAAGGCTGTTGAGAGAAATTTGGACGGGAGTAGTCTATACGAGGTAAATACATTCATTGCATCTACACTGAGAGCTAAAGCAAGTAAACAATTAATTAATTTTAACCCTAACTTTATTGATAACTCGATGATAACTGAGCGTGGAATGTGAAATAATAGTTTTATCATAGTAGTCATTAACAAAGATAGTTTAGGATGTTTCAATTATTTTCTTACTTATAAGACGTGCTTGGGCGTCCAGAGCGTGGCTTATTATTGGCATATTTCTGGCTATCTTGGAGGGGTTTCTACCATTTTTAGATATTTTTTTTACTCAGAACAGTTTCACCGTATGCCACTGTCAATACTATATATTTTTTGGAACACTTAATTTCATTTTTTACACAAAATTGGATTCAAATTCTTTGATCTTATGTTATGTCTCTCAGAAACAAACTAAACATACCACATAGCTGAAACTACAAACATATGTTTGTGACGAGCGTACCAACATAAAAAAAAAAAAAATTGATAATCGAATGTACGTTTCCTAAAAAATTTGAAAAGTCACTTTAATATTTGAAGACACCTTGTATACAGGTCCTCTTATGACACCTCATATCATAGTCAATTAAAGTATTTGCATCCTGATCGTGGTGCGTTGCAAATAACTCATCTAACGCAACCGAGTAGTCGATACAACTCCCAGAAAATGATTAGAATGGTAGCCGCTCAACTACATATCTGTATTTAAGTCTCCAATAATTCGAAGAGCCTAGACCATAACTTTTCTTTATAATAACTTATCTTTTCTAGATCATAATTTTAGGTCTCTGATAAACCGTATGAAGCAGCACCTAAGGTGATATCTCAAAACTCAGCTTAACAATCATACATTCAGTTTCAATAATACTAAAAATTTTTGAGCACTCAAGCAGTCTGCTCCCAATCGTGTCCCTAACATGACACATTGACCTATCTCCCTGAACAAACTCTTGTCTCCTTGCATTGGATTTAAGGCACCTGTTATTGCAAAAAAGATTGTACAATAGCATACTATAAAGAGTAGTATTTCGCACCAGTGTAAGTCATAACTTGGATGTTGCAAAAATATTGATACTGTAAATATGCAAAAGCCATGCGATTCTTCTTAATAAGCACCAAAAAAGTTTGCATTGATGTAGGCTATGTCTAAGAAATCTCTTGTACTTCTTTGGAGGAATAGAAGAAAAAAAACAAAGATGTCCATCATTGCAGTTGTTGCAAGTTAGACTCACATTCAATCTGTATCTTAATAGTTCTATCATCCTTACGAACAAAACTTTTATCCAAACATACTTATAATCCCACTCCCTTAGCTTTCATAAGCAACCTGTAACCCAACTAAGATAATATCCCATACAGAGAAAGAGAGAAATGAGTCGTCTAAAGAGCACTAAAGAGAAAGTACAGCAAGAAAAAGTGTATTGAGTAAAAGAGATGGAGAAGGAGATTATGAGTTTTGCAGAGTAAACCCGCCATTTCTGTGTCTACTTATTCGGAAGCTTGGACAGTTTCAGGATAAAGACAGGATGCATGAGTCCAGAAGTTAGTAAATTAAATGCAGCGAGAAATAAAAAAAGTAAGACGGAGAAAAAAAAACAGGATGATGAAAGTAAAAGAGGTTTGTTGGTGATATGGTGGGTTCACAAAAAAGCCAAAAAAAAAGAAAAGTATGGAGAACAAAAAGTAAACACGAGAGTGAAAGAACGGATAAGATTTGTTATTGATACGAATGTGGGAAAAGGGAAAGAATGCAAGGCTAAGTCGTAAGAAGACAGATAAATAGATCGTTTATTTTGGCTTACGACATAAGGTTCATAATAGCCAGAAATTATTGCAATGACCAAAAGGGCTAGAAAGACAAGGACTTGCTGGTCCTTATAATGTGTACACGTTCTATGAAAGTAAATATTTTTTCTGTAATATAAAAGGATTAAATATTCATGATTAAAAACAGAAATAAGATTTAAAAATAGAGTTCCCATAATTTAAAATTAATGGTCACAAAAATCTAACACAAAGTTATTCACAATAATTACGTTAAAAAAAAGATGCTCTAAAAAATCGATTAAACCTGCTTTAATTATTTGATGAACATATGTGTACAGGCGATTTATTTCATTTCTGAGAAACTGTGGGCATGAAGGACTTGTTCCATACATTTAGTCTACCGCAGTCTTTCGTGTAAAGTCTATAGCACTCACTCCCATATAGCCTCGAGAATAAGTTGGTCTACAATTAAAAGACTTTTTCTCATAGAATTTAAAACCCTCTATCGACACCCTTTCATAGGTACATAATCCAAACGAGCACACAGATCACGAGACGAAATAAACAATAGAATTATTATCTTCTACACTTCCTTACTTTAAGATTTTGAATGTAGTGTGACATACATGTCATAAAACTTTTTCTGTATTGACTTAAATGGACCATTTCACTTAATAAACATTATTTTTTCTGTGTTTCATAACACAGGAATATAAATAAACTATGTGTACTTTTAACAACATCCATCTATCCTTACATTTTTTCACGTGTTCAATCGGAACCTGCTGCTTACTTTGCTAGTACACCCCTAAAATAATAAATAAATCGCAAAAATAGCAAAAAATTTCTAAAAATTATAAAACCAATGTATAAAAGCACAGATTAGAAGAAAAATTTTTTTTTATCATTTATGAAACATGTTTCTTTTGTGTTTGATTGCGCTCAATAATAATTTAACATCTTCTTTGTGGCCGTACATCATCATTTGTTTTAACTAAATGCATAAAAACAGCGAAAAATTGTGAAAAACTGTAATATAAATCGCGTTTCAATGCACTAAGAGGTTGATTAAAACTTTTCAGGCCTGAGTTTAATTCATACTTTGTCTATTTTGGTCGCTAAATTTTTATTTCAAGTGTTATAAGCTCACAACCCTAAGAATTATGCGCACTTTGCAAAGAATAAAAAAAAGTAAATGTACTGCCTTATTTTCATAAATTGAGAAACATTACAAGGAAATCCAAGGGCGTGTTCATGATGTTATTCAAAACTCAAATGTCTCTAGCACGAAATTGATCAAAATTAGTTCATTTGCTGTGAGATCTCAAATCAGTTCTTTACAAGTTTCACTCCAAACATTTTCTGTGCACTTATACCTTTACGGAACAGTTCTTATTCTCAGTCCTGTTCATAGTCTCTAAAATTGTTAGGGAAGTAGTCTAGATGAGAGTCCAAAATGTGCAGCTTAATACTTATTAAGCATCCCAACGTTCTAAACTTTTCATCGACTTTTAGACTAAATTCTGTTAATCTTGACTTTCCTTTGTAGTAAAAATTTCATCATAAAATGCAGTACATAGTAAAGGACCATCGAAAATACCTGATTTTAATTTTGCATTACTTGTAGCAAAAAACTTTTCTTCTAAATATTGATAACTGTCTTATTGTTTATCCAGAGCTTTAAGAAACTGCTATGTGAGACCAAGCTTGATATGAAAATGTCGTGACAAAATTTTCAATGGATCAATCATGGGTATGCATGTACTGTTTTTAAATCTTAGACCAAAGTCTGTCCTCTTTAACTATTCTTTTAGAACATTAGTAATAGCCTCTGTACCTGCTATCCTACAATCGTTAAAAACAGAAATTTTCTGTAAATCCCGATTATTGATCTAGGATCAAGGTTAAAATTTTTCGATCAATGCCAACTTTCCATTTATGTTTAAAGAAATTAATTTTCTCGAACACTATTTGTGAATTTTAAAACTTTCCCTTAAACTTCGTAGAGTGATTCATTGGGACCCATGCGTGGGTATTTACATAAAAAAATAGAACCACTTAAAGAATTTGTTTTGACGAATAAATAAACAAATTTCAGTCTTTGTCCTTATGTGCATTTTGTTTTAATACGTTAACTAACGCTTCTAAATATAAATGAAAAACAAATAAATTATAACTTTTGAAACAGAATTTTTGGAATTCATTGTTTTTATCTCAATACATAGAAGCTTTAGTATCTTTTGTAATAAAATTTTTCTTTTTGAGAACTGCCAGATTGTCAGCACTATCTTCAAGTTATTCCAAATTCCGTATGAAATCATTCAAACTCCATGAGTCATAATATTCAAGACCGTTTATATATGATAATTAAAAGTATTTATCATCCTCATTATAATTCTCACTTTTTTCTTTGGCATATTTGTGACGTTTCATTTATTTTATCACCAAAGAATGATCCACATCTGCAATTTTCAAAGCTATCATACTATTTAAAACTTTTTTTTTTCTGGTCTCTGAACTAAAATAATATTGTTTTTATGAATTCAATTCAGGGCCAGATGTGATATTCTACGACTAAAGCGTTATACGTAGAGAGACTTTAATTAAACAGATAAAGGCTTTTCATATCGGATAATCTTCAACTCACCACGAAATTTTTAGTGCGAATTAGATTAACATTAAATTTCGATTTCAGAATGCTTGAGTACTGATTGCTTAAGCCTGTTAATAGGGCACCTCCAAGTGATGACGGTTGGCAAAATGTTTAAACAGCAGAGTCCCTAGATTAACGTCATTTATACTATTATAGCACGTTAGCTTCGATGGCTTAGTGGTTAGCGTGCTAGCTTCATGTCTGGAGATACTTTAGAGGTCGTGGGTTCGAATTCAGTCAAAAGTTATCGAGATTTTTTTTCGGTTTTTTTCCGATAGGATGAGTCCTCAAGATGCCGAAAACCGATTCTTATACGTCGATTTTTCTGGTGATATCTGAACCTCCAGAAGCTTTCTTTCTGAAGGAGAGCCAACACCTGGCCAGCTTATCGGATAAAAGTCACTGTCTGTTATAAAAAGGTCGGTACAGCAAGTTACATGGTTCGTTGGAAAAATATCTTTCCATTAAACTTGATAATATGATGGAGTGTGCTTGAGACAATCGCTGTGTTCTGTAAATAGTATCCAGTAGAATGGATGACTGAGTCGTCTGAGGGGAACTTTGCAAGGCGCCCGCACGAAAGATTCGCAAACTTGGGGAAAATAAGATAGTAATTTCGGAAAAAAATATGAAAAGGTAGAGAGAAGAGACGTAGGATACGTAAAAATCCTACAATGGGTATACGTGAGAGTTTGAATACAATACAATGCAAACACTATTATGGCAGGCAGGAATAATCAGTGTTTCACGATGTAGGGACTTGGAACCCCAATATCGGTGGCTGGTCAGAATCAGAAAACGGACTCCTACGTGTCGTTACCAAGAAACCATAGCTCTACATTGGTAGATAACTTAGTCTTTGTAGAGTATATCACAAATGTGACGAAGATTTTAATGATTTCTGTTTCATTTGTAGTGAACTCTGAGTTACAAAATACAAAAGACCTATGACCTAAAAAAAACAGTGCTACAAAGTTGACGTACTGAACCCAAAAGTAATTAGAGTGTTACACGTATTTTGTAGATTATGTTAATCGATGGTTATGTGATAGAACAATAAGGAATAACAAAAATGTGTAAGTTACAAGTCAATAATATGCCATTTGCACCGTTATGCCAAAAAACTGCTGTTTTTGTATGCCAGATAGCCAAAGTTTCGAACTTGACAGAGAAGCTGACATCTCGTATGGCAACGTTTTTTCGGTTTGATGACTAGAAAAAATAGCAGTCTTATTAGATAATAGCTTTGTAAATCATGGATGTGGATCATTCTTTTGAAATAAAAGAAACGAAATTTGAAATATAAAGAAAGAGTATTTGCAAGCAAATCTGAATGACAGAAAATTGTTTACCAAAGGTACTGTTATTTTCTAAAGTTATTTTCTAAAAATTAAAAAAATAGATAAGGTTTTTTAGATGTGAAAATATTAGATAACGAATTAAAATATTTTGCGTGTGATGACAAATATTGAAGCCTTTTTATAAATTCGTCAAAACAAATTTTTAAAACAGTTTTGCTTCTTAATGGGAAAACACAAGAATCAATCTTATTAGCTTACCTTATAAAGCTGAAAAAAATTATGAATATTTACATATACTGGTGGAGATAATTAGTTAGTCAAAGCATTAATAAATATTTTCCAGTGATCTGAAAATTTTAACCTTGATCCTATATTGACTATTCTTGTTTCTTGTGTTTGTGGGATAGCAGGGACAAAGGTAATTTTTATGTCCTGCAACATTGTCCAAAAAGGACAAAGTTTTGTCCAGGATCAAACAACTCTGTACAACACTTTGAAAACTTTTCTACCACTTTTTTTACATCAAGCTTTGTCTCATAAAGCAGTTTGTACACGCTCTAGACAAAAAAGGGATTGCTCAAAATATTTAGGAGAATCGTTTTTGCTGCAAGTAGTGACATATTAAAAACGGGAATTTTCGACGGTCCTTGAGTACGCACTTTATGTCACAATAAAATGCTTACTGCAAAGATAAAGGTCATTAAGAAAGATGCGTTGCTAAGTTTTAAAAATGTTTCGTGGAACTTATTAGGGAATGAAAGGTTTCAAGATCACCAGAGATTGATTAAGGAGTTGGATAAGATTTATTTTGAACAGTTGGCATCCTTCATAAGTAGTAAACCGTACTATTTAAATTTCCATCTTTACCTCTTTACTAATCATCTCGATTACAGAGAAGAACGACGAAAACTGATCCATCAAGATATATGTGAAATGAAGAATCGATATAAATGAAAATGGTATGGAAACATGGTGCCAGATTTGGTTTGGACGCTATATTTCATTTATTAAAATAAAGGGGAAGTGAAGTCCACTGCACATTTATTCTGAAAGGCAATGAGCCTGTTGTAAGAAATAAAAAATTAAAAGTCAAACCTAAAAAACATATCTTGAGATTCAAAGCAGATAAATTAGGCATGTGAGCTTTCTTGTAACATGTCACAATTATTTTAAAGGAAACGCTGTATTTAAGTATAAAAAACAATTTTCTCGCATCTCGTGCCATTTAAATACATGATTTTTCATTATTTTTCAGTATTGTTATTTATATACAAACTACCCAGAATTTTAAGTGTCCAATGCTCATTGTACTTAAGATAAAAACTCAACGTATCAACACACATGTTTTTTGCAAAAAATTTAAAAATTTTATTGTGTATGGTTGTGATGAATATCAAATTTATCTTGAACATAATTAAATACTAGGAAATTATATTCAATACAGGCCAAAAATAGTACATGACGCATCAAGGGGAAAAAATATAGCATTATCTTACGAGTATAAGTTAACTTCCAAACTTAAAACGAGGATGACAAACATCGGAAAGACAATGCAGTAGTCTTTCTTTAAGTCATGTGTGCAATTTTTTTCTTCCTTTGCTAAAAATATGACTTACTGATATTTTAGCAATGAAAATGCTACATAACCTTCCAAGTGAAAGTTAACCTCACTGCTCATTAGCCAAATGAAAGGGCAACAAAAACGCAGAGAATAGCAAAACGTTCTTTTTCAAGTAGTGAGAGTGCGATTTCGCACCCGGGAGAAATATGGCACTCAACTTTCTGAAAGCAGAAAAAAATTATATTTTCGTAGGAGTTAATAGAATTTTTTTGGTACGTAAATACTTATTTTTACGGTTTTTAATAATTTCATATTGTTTTTTCGATTTAGGGTGTGGTCACATGGTGTATACAAAATTCGCAACGCACAATACGGACTTTTCTGATAGCCAATGAAAGTACGTTTTTGCTGAAAATTTCGTATATGTACAAACGGAACTTCAAGTCCGTACATAATTCTGTTTATCAACTCGAATGTTCATTACGAAGTTTAAACAATGGCTACTTATGTCTCAGCTGCGGGTATTGTAATTTTGAGATACCGATAGCGACATTCTCCATAAAAACATCATATCTGTTTCGCTAATCTCAATGCAGATCTTAGAATTCTGTTGATGCTGATGATTATTTTTTGATATACATAGAATATCTGCATAGAAATAATAAACATATTTTTTTTATTATGCTGTTGTATGCATTATCTTTTGAGATTGAAAATTTAAGACTGTCAAATAGTACTCTTAAGCTATGAGTTTTGCAATACTTACTCAGTAGAACAGCTAAAAATTTCGTTAAAAAGGGGTTGCAATAGTCAAGCTCAGTAAATACTGTATGTGTAACATTTTGTCTATCGTTTAAATCCAAAAAGAGGATCCGAGATAAGCAACACTATAAAGTTATCCTGTGAAGAAATTTTTCCTATAACCAAAAAATATAAAAAAGTCATTAAAATGAAACATATAAAAGTTTTGGCTAAACTTTAAGTGAACATGTAAAATCTTAGTGATCCAAAAAGTTTTTGTTGAATTTTTCCAAGAGATTAATTTGCAGCAGTATTTCCTAAAAAAACTAATTTAATAGCCTGGGGTATTATAGTCAGTGGTGTTAAGCAATCAAATTCTTATTATGATAATAAGTGATTTATTAGAAAACTAGAAAACTCATTATTTTACTTGTAATTTGCAGGTTTAAGAAGCAAATTAGACGATCAGTTATTATAAATAATGAACACTACAAGATTCTGGTTTGAGCCTTTTGTTGAATCTCAGTTGTTGACGCTAGAAACATTCAAAGCAGGTAAAGTTAAAGAAAAATTTTTATACATTTTAAAGCAATATCTAGGATCTTATAGCAACTAATGAGATAAAGTAGTTTTCGTTATACAAGCGCAATTATCACTGGGCCTTTTTCATTGAAGGTAGTCGTAATTAGATAGAGATTGTGTGCCGAATGCTGTTTTTTCTACCAAGGACGTTGTAAACACCCAAATATCACAAAAAAATTAAGTAGGAAAATGATTGTTGCACATGCGTCGACGAACTGAAAAATGTAGAAAAATCGTGGTGGTAAATCTCAAATGTAAGAAATTAACTAAATGAATAGTTTGAGTGAGGAACAGTAAATAATCGTAAAATATTTCATTTGAAACTTGAGCTACTAAGATGTTTTAAATGCGGAATGATATAATTACTACATTTTTGACGTATCATTAAAATAAGATATGTGATGAAAGAACAGTAGAATTGTGAGAAAAATTTTTGAAGGTGTTACTGAATCCGTACACTTTGTGATAATTTTTTATCCGATTTAGCTAGAGTATAATGACTTTAAGCTATTGATATGATTTAACTGTACAATACTAAAACATGAAAAAATTTAGAGTAAGATTTATATTTTTTCTAATATAAAAAAGTTTATTTCATCTTGAAAGAAGTTTTGTCCAGGATCAAACAACTCTGTACAACACTTTGAAAACTTTTCTACCACTTTTTTTACATCTGTATAAAAGCACAGATTAGAAGAAAAATTTTTTTTTATCATTTATGAAACATGTTTCTTTTGTGTTTGATTGCGCTCAATAATAATTTAACATCTTCTTTGTGGCCGTACATCATCATTTGTTTTAACTAAATGCATAAAAACAGCGAAAAATTGTGAAAAACTGTAATATAAATCGCGTTTCAATGCACTAAGAGGTTGATTAAAACTTTTCAGGCCTGAGTTTAATTCATACTTTGTCTATTTTGGTCGCTAAATTTTTATTTCAAGTGTTATAAGCTCACAACCCTAAGAATTATGCGCACTTTGCAAATAATAAAAAAAAGTAAATGTACTGCCTTATTTTCATAAATTGAGAAACATTACAAGGAAATCCAAGGGCGTGTTCATGATGTTATTCAAAACTCAAATGTCTCTAGCACGAAATTGATCAAAATTAGTTCATTTGCTGTGAGATCTCAAATCAGTTCTTTACAAGTTTCACTCCAAACATTTTCTGTGCACTTATACCTTTACGGAACAGTTCTTATTCTCAGTCCTGTTCATAGTCTCTAAAATTGTTAGGGAAGTAGTCTAGATGAGAGTCCAAAATGTGCAGCTTAATACTTATTAAGCATCCCAACGTTCTAAACTTTTCATCGACTTTTAGACTAAATTCTGTTAATCTTGACTTTCCTTTGTAGTAAAAATTTCATCATAAAATGCAGTACATAGTAAAGGACCATCGAAAATACCTGATTTTAATTTTGCATTACTTGTAGCAAAAAACTTTTCTTCTAAATATTGATAACTGTCTTATTGTTTATCCAGAGCTTTAAGAAACTGCTATGTGAGACCAAGCTTGATATGAAAATGTCGTGACAAAATTTTCAATGGATCAATCATGGGTATGCATGTACTGTTTTTAAATCTTAGACCAAAGTCTGTCCTCTTTAACTATTCTTTTAGAACATTAGTAATAGCCTCTGTACCTGCTATCCTACAATCGTTAAAAACAGAAATTTTCTGTAAATCCCGATTATTGATCTAGGATCAAGGTTAAAATTTTTCGATCAATGCCAACTTTCCATTTATGTTTAAAGAAATTAATTTTCTCGAACACTATTTGTGAATTTTAAAACTTTCCCTTAAACTTCGTAGAGTGATTCATTGGGACCCATGCGTGGGTATTTACATAAAAAAATAGAACCACTTAAAGAATTTGTTTTGACGAATAAATAAACAAATTTCAGTCTTTGTCCTTATGTGCATTTTGTTTTAATACGTTAACTAACGCTTCTAAATATAAATGAAAAACAAATAAATTATAACTTTTGAAACAGAATTTTTGGAATTCATTGTTTTTATCTCAATACATAGAAGCTTTAGTATCTTTTGTAATAAAATTTTTCTTTTTGAGAACTGCCAGATTGTCAGCACTATCTTCAAGTTATTCCAAATTCCGTATGAAATCATTCAAACTCCATGAGTCATAATATTCAAGACC
>NW_019380145.1:0-44022 GCF_000648655.2 Copidosoma floridanum | reverse complement strand
ATATTAGAATGATAATTAATTAAAATGTTGTATTTAAATTAAATCTTTAAATAAAATTAAAAGTATTTTTTTAATATTGCTCACCAAATGAATTTTACTAATTATTTTTTATTCATAATTGAATTGTTTATTGTAGTACATGTGTAGCGCCTAACGCCGTGCCGTCAGATACAACGCACAAACTGAAACAACAGCTTGTTCCGCGTCCAGTTTTTTTGGCATCGGGACCGTGCACTGCTTCCATCTCTGGGCATCTTGTCCAAGCAATGCCCCTTTATTTTGCAGCCCACCTAGTGTGGCAATGCCGCTGCTGCATGTACACGACTTTGGCCCTAGCTCTTGTCTCGGCAGCACGCGCTACGACCGCGACAAGCTTCATTAAACTTTGTATTTTTCTGGTATTCATTTAAGTTGTTACAGTTATAGTCTTTGACCTCTCTCTGCGTAAGCGTACTCCTTTTCCATCGGCCTCTAAAGTACGGAAAAGCCTGTTGATATTCTTCCATACATGTAAGTAGCGCCCTGCAGCAAGTGTCGGTATTCTAACGAGCGAGTACATGGAAATGATATTCGTGGACAGTAATGCAACAAACATTGACACATTTTCCATTAAATTGGTTGAATAATTCATTTATATGGTATGTATACTTACTTTGAAATAAGCTTGTGATACGTTCTGTTAAGAGACTATTCTTCTTATGATTTATAATAATAGTTTTCCCCAATAGAAAGAGTAAAAAATTTTAATTTCATTCTTTCATGAAATCAAAACAAATTTGATTTATAAGGATGTGATGTGAATTGTAGATAAGCAACAACAAAGGTAAGTACGTTTATTAATTTATTTTAGAATTCAATGCCTCTACAAGTGCAATTATATAAAATAACACAATATTGATGCATAAATTTTAAAATCCTGCAAATTGCTGTCGTTCATGGTAAAATACTTCTCAATGTCTGTAAGCACCAGTTTGAATTCGTTCCAATCCGAAATTTTGAAAAAAATTCTTTGAAATCTGTGCTCAATAAATGAACTACAGGTTCCCAATTGTTGTCAATTAATTTCTTATATTCTGGACCAACTACGGTTTTTTTGCTAAATGATTTATTCAACCTATAAAGCTTGCAAAAGATTTGTGGTGGTGACAATTGATACTGCAATACGCCTGAAAGATCGATTGCTACAGACTCCCTAACCCTCTTTTTCTGGAACTCCATTTTTCTGTTTAATTGTATTGATGGTATGACGATCAGTCAGAGGCTAACGACTAATCCGACTTTATTGTACTAGTCATAGTTCAAAAAAGACAGGGTAAAAGACTTTTGGAGGTGGTAAGTCACGTAGTATGAAAAATTGCATCGACAACACACCTGGGATAATGTTAACTAAAACAAGTATGATCGTGTATTGTGCGCTGGTGAAAACGCTGAATATGAAATTTTTTACAAACTATTAACATTCAAAGGTAGGATCTCAAAACGCTGTTATCGTTTATTTTTAAATTTTACAATAATGTAACATTAGTATCTGTGACTAAACGATCAGGAATGCGCAAACTGTAAATTATAAACGTATTCATGGATACACTTATATCAAAGACATTTTACTGCAACTTTTTTGAAAACATTTTTCCAGACAACCGCTACCGCCCGACCCCGAGCTTCTCAATTTTTTTTGCAACACCTCATTGAAATAAAACGTCTGGCAATTTCGTCATTCTTTTTCAAATCAGCGGAAAAATTATCGAGAAATTTTTGAAAACCCAAACAGATGTTCATGTAAAACAAAAACGTCAAACAAAACTGACCACATGCGTTTGAAGATATACTCTGTTACTGTTGAATATTCCAACGCAGTTTCTTACAATTATTACGAAATCAATTAATGTGCTGCGGTACATGAAGTTAAATACCATTGCTATCGAATTATAAGCCATTCAAATGTGCATCAACGTAAATAGCTTAGGTAACTAGCCCAAAATAATATTATCTGAAGTTTCGCCATAAATACCGCTATGCATCGTCACAGCTTTCACTTCAACACGCATGAGCGGATATTTCACTGTGCTCTTTGACAGAGCTTTGGTATGGACTAACAAAACAGATGGGCTTATTTTAACGCGTCTTACTGAAAGATTTGCTTTTTCAATGCCAACGGAAACCAAATGTGAAGTGTCTATGAAACAAAATGCATCGCGAGATCTTACTAACTGCTTTCTCACCTCGACGCCATTGGTGAGTAATTTTTCTTAATTGTATACATCGTAATAAAAATGATAAATCAGATTAATTGATTCTTTTTCTGGTAGTAATGAACGTTGCTAGACGAGTTCTGCGTTGGCATCGAACTCATCGTCCATCATTAGAAGAAGACGCACGCAGTTGATTTTTACTCATCTCTATGAAATTACAAATATTTGTTAAATTTAAAGAAACTTGCGAAAATTATCAAAAAAGGAATATTACATGGGTTAATGAGATGTATGGAAAAACATTTTTCTTCTATCTTTATTATATAATTTATTTCACAAGCCTGACCTTAAACATACTAAAGACTCTACATTTTGTTCATCTTGAGAGTTTAACGTGATATTTTTTATTATAAATAGAGCTGGTTCCATATCCATAAAAAAAATTAAGATTTATACTAATATCTTCATTAGCATTTCGTTGGACAACGTTTGAATGGTAATGCGAATGGAAATACACCTCTTTAAAAATTTCCGTAGTTGCATAATAATTATTTTCAACACATATTATTCTACTGATTTTGCCAAATAATTTATGAAAGACATTAACGTTTGTCACAAAAACCATCCCAACCTTAAAAGTTGTTCCCTTCAGTTCTACTTTTTTATAAATATTAATTTCGTGGTTCGAACATTTAAGTGTGCTTAACAGATCTGCTTCAAGTTTATTTGCTTTATTTTTGAATTGCATATAATGAAGAGTACGACACAAATGTAAAACTTGTTTAATACCTATCGTAAGAAGTAGATTTTTTTTATAGCTAGGACCGACTAATTTTATGTACATCTGATGATGTTTTTTTACTAAATATGCTAAATATTTAGCATTGTAAGCTGTAATAAAGTGAGATGTCAAAATGTTGAAAATACTTCTTAAATATTTAATTAGTTTTCAAAATTCGTCACCAACAGCAACTAAATCGCCGATAATCAAGGGCAGATATTTTACCAAGCAAAGAGTTTCGGAAGCAGACATTTTTAATAGCACATTGTTTTTCAACCGCGACTCTGTTATCAGTGGTGGCTTATTAGAGGTCTCGGTTTCTCTATAGTCAAAATTTTGTATACGGCTATTGAGTGTATGTAACGTGAAATATTTTTCTTTTGTAAATAAAATTTGATAATACATTATGAATTACGTAAGAGCAAACCCCTTCCGCGAAGTCATGCATTACATGCAAGCTAAAATTATCAACTAAATGAAAGTTGTCGACTTCGTGGAAGGGGCACTCTTCTTTAATACCAGTTTCAGATAAATTATTTCTCTCTACATCTTGTTAATAACTTTCACTCGTTCTTCGTTCTTCGTATCGATTCACGTTCTTCAGTCACACTTTCAGCCTCTTTCACAGTACACTTATATACTCAATAAAAATAGTTGGTTCTGAAAAAAGTAGTAAAATCAAAAATATCGTTAAGCCCGAGGTTATCACCGATGACTAATATTAATTGGAATTTAATTACATGTTCAACGGAATTATTTACAATTTCAATCCCCTCTCTTCTATGAAAGTTTACTTCTGTAATTAGTGTTTAAAAAATTTCTTTACTAGTACATTTTGTCCTATCTTCAGTATGAATAAGCATGCAAAATAATATAGCTTCAAGACGTAAAGCAATTCTTTATGGTAAACAAGCCAGTTGAGCATATACTGCTCAGAATTTATTTTTGCCGGCATTGCTCCCGAGCGAATTCCCGCATTCTAAGTCATCGTAGTACAAAAAAAACGGTAAAACTATTTCATTTGCAAATATGTGCTGATAATTTTCTCGCCATAGTTTTCCTTGTATTAAATTTTTAATTAAATAATTATTACCTTCTTCACTCAACTTATTTATAAACTTAAAAATGTCTTGTAATATTCCTGGTATATTAAAAAATGATTGTAACGAATGTCGTAAACGGACCCAACTTCTATAAATAGGTTCAAATACTACAACTGATTTATCATTAATACTTTTATAATTCAAATAACATCCAACTTGACAAATAGTAGGCTCATGGTAGCCAAATTTTTTTTAAATTTTAAATCTTGCATGTTCTGTTTCAATTGTGTCAAACAATCGATCATAGTCTTTAAACACAGAATTGATATTATTCATAGTATCTTGTGAAAGAGAAGAATCTTTTAAAACATGCATAAGATCTGATTTTAAAGATGGCAAAAAAATATTTCGAATGAAACTTTAAAAAAATTTTATTACATTGTCAACAATGTTTCTCGGTAAATTTGAATTTCAATTACCGTACATATCTAGTATTAAATGAAAAATATAATTGAGAACTACTAAAATTTTCATTTTTGGCAACAAAGGTATCACACGTCAATTAGTAACAAAACTAGACTTATTATAGCTGCTTTAAATTATGAATCAGTGTGGTAACGACTTCGAAAGTCTTATTAACGAAAGCGGGTGATTTATTGTGTGGTATCTTATATACTGATAATTGCAAAAAGGCCCGTACGTAGTCAGATAGTATAGACCACGATCGAAGAGATGCTTAGCATTTAAAACAAATGTCGACAGCCTTCAATGGGTCTGAGCACAGATAAAATTCGCCATTTAAAACTACGTACGCCTTTTCAATACTTGTTAAAGTCCCACACTAAATAACGTATACTACAATGTCTGCGCCGAGCTCCTTCAGTTTGTTTTCAATTACTGATCGCTCTGAGTCGATATTATCCTTTTTCTGAAAGTATATTTTATATTTACTAACGTATTTTGTTACAACCGTTTTGAAACCTCTTTTATGGCAAAAAAATAATAACGAATTGATGTTATCCTTTTTCTGAAAGTATATTTTATACTTACTAACGTATTTTGTTACAACCGTTTTGAAACCTCTTTTATGGTACAACAATAATAACGAATTAAAATATAATAAATGAAGCCAAAAAATTACCTCTATTACAAGGATGAAAGATTTTGCAATGACGTCTTTTCCAACAGGCTTCTGAACGGTTAATAGCAGTGGACAAGCAAGTAATGCTTAAAGATTATTATGCTAACCTCGACTAAAAAAAAATTATTTCAACTAAGACAATGCCAACATAAAAAATGTAAAAAAAACTGTATTAATACCTTTTTTTAATAAGCTTGCGTATGTGTTCGTGAAAGCAACTACTTCTTTTATTTTTGAAATTTTTAAAAATTTAATGAGTTTTGTGGCTACTCCAAGCCAATCAGTTTGAAAAATGTTAGTGTAATTTGAAATATCACTTCTTTTTAAAAAATTTTTCTCAACAAGACTAGGCAAAATGTTAAGAAAATCACTCTATAACTGTAAAATTTTAAGGTAATAATTTTTAAAATATAAATAACTAAAAACACGTTTGACTTAGCATCACATGAACATCTTACCATAGATACTGCTACAGAATCATTAAGACATGGAAAACTTCGCATGTAAGTGGCAGGCGAGCAGTCAAATTTGTCTCCTTCCTTTTCAACGATCGTTTTGTATCTATGAAGAAACGATTCTTTCCACTTGTTTCCGACATCAATAGCGTTGTACTTTCCTCAATCTGGGTCTGTCAAACACTCAAAATCGAAGGGAACTGAAAACGTTGCTGTAAAATTTTAGTACATGATTATATCATTGTTTCTATTTCCGGCTTTAATAGAACAAAAATTAAATGAAACATTTAATTGAACAAGGAGCTATGCAGAGCAATATAGAAAGATTCTTACGTTCAGGTTCATTACTTTTAGTCGGTTGTACACTCGACTTATCACGCTTTAATAACCCAGCATCGTAGTTCTGTTTACGCACATCCTTATAACACCAATATAAACACCCACCTTCGTTGCTCTTTTGGTTATCTACAGTACTTGCAACATATGGGTAATAAAGGAGCTCTTTTTCAGCGGTAGGAAAAAGTTCTACAATTTGATCAGCAATCCAGTAAAATGTCTCTGTACTTATACTAAAAAAAAGTTGTAAATAAACAAAAAAAAATTTTTTTACAACAATCTAATAACATTCACGAGTCACGTATAACATTAAAAATCTATTTATAATCCAAAATGTAAGTGGGGTGTAGTAGGATGACTTACATATAATTTATGGGATTCTTAAATATGTAGTGATTAATTACTAGACTTTTTCGTTTTGATAAATCTAAAAATGGGGAATGTTTATACTTCCGTATGAAGTATAATAGAACAGGTATGCCTTCTGGTCTGCTGTTTAAAAATGTATGCAGCTCATTTTCTACAAATTGTATTGTGTCTAAAAATCCATTCAATCGTACATTCACAAGAAACAATAGCATTAAAATAAAAAAAATGATAAATTGTGAAAACTATGTTGGAAATCAAAAATAACCCATATTATCAGTAAAATAAAACTTTTATTTTTTATATAATTTACTGAATGTATATTTCTTAAAGCTGTCAAAAAAAGTAAGAAGGCACTTTGGCTAGGCTGAAGCCTAGCTTTTTTAGGGGTGTGAGAAAAAATATCATTTTCTGTGGAGGATTCAGTATCTTTTGATGATGAGCTAATCATTTATGTGCTGATGGAAAATAAGTTACAGACTCATTATCTGCAATAATTGAGGTTGAAGGAAGAGGATATACAAGGTGATGCTCCATTATCTCCATTATACACTCTACTTCTATACTATTTCCACAAACATCTTCAAGCATACTTGCTTTTACAAACATGAGTTTACTCTTAAACATCAACTGCGCTTTTTCTGGATGATCTTTCATTATCTTACTCCATTCTTCATCAGTAATAGCATAAAGTACATCATCCGCAACACCACGCTCTTCCCAAATCATAAGAACCAAAACAAACATTCGAGTGTATGCAGAAAAGGATTCCACAGATATTTTAGCAGATATTTACATTTACACTTTACTCATTTATGTACTTACGATTAATGCTGTCACGCAGAAAAAATAAATAATGATACCTATCAAAAAAATTATCAATGATGAACAAATAAAATTACATTTGTCACTTGGGTTTCCTAACCTTGATTTTCATGTGGACTATATGCTACGGAACAGTACGCGAGGGACGGCCACTCAAAGCAGCGAGGATCTGTCACCCATCAGTCATTAGATGGCAGCTCCTCTTTGTGAGGTATCAGACACTCGCTGTCGAGTGTCAGCTCCTCGATAGCCGAGGAGCGGCCAGTTTGAGTTATGAGCGACTACCAATACATACGTATTGAGTGGATGTTCCACGGTTCGGAGTAGCTGCTCCTCGAAATTATTTTCAGTGTACGGGCTTCTAATTGAAAAACACATCGACTCCGTTTAACAACAAATGCATAAGGTTATTTATCGGTCCCGCCTTTGTGATTTTAGATAGTACGTCAGTATTCACTTTTTCATCTTCACTGACAGCCAACTTGACACAAAGACTGAGCATCGTGTGTTCGAGATCAATGTATTCGTCACCATTACCTGGTACGACAAATTCGATCGGTGAATCATCCGTGAGTGATGATATCGGCTTGTATTAAATCCAGTGTGATCCTTCGATGGTTGTTTAAGTCGGCGGAGTATCAAAAAAAAGAAGCTTCGACTTCAAGCACTCGCACGAGTGACTGTCTAAAAAAGCCATTTTTTTAATATTTAACTTTCAAAAATATCTCTTGCAGTTCTCTGTCCCTTCTTCTTTTTTCTTTTTATTGTTCTCTTTTCCTTCTTTTTATTTTGCTTGTGCATTTTCGTAATTTGTTGCTTTTTACTCTTACGCCTACCACGCCTTGACCGCACAGTTCTACGAAGCATTTGCAACTGAAATGGTTCGTTGAGTCGTCGAACTTCATACCCTCATTCTTCCATAAGCTTGTCCAATTTTCCTTCGGCTTTTCCCTTCAGTGCATTACGAGACTCCATCACAAAAGTGCAAAATGTCTCTTTGAAAGGTATATTCATACCTGCACGAACAGCTTCTTTGCCAACAGCTTTGGCACCTCGTTTAATGAGTGGTAAAACTCGTTGAAATACTTTGGTAAGAAACGATCCGATACCTCCGTGTTCTAGTTGATAAGGGGCCCTAACGTAAATGCGTCCAAACACCTCCTTTACTATTTCCATGAATTGTGGTCAGACTTCCACCACCATGGTCACAAATACTTGGTGCGATAAAGTAGTCCTCGTAGGGACACATGAATTTCAATTGATTTGCTTAGAGTGAAGCATTACCATCAGCATTCCAAAGTCAAGTGGTATGAAGGCACCAATAGGGTTCCTTTTACTGATTTCAATGTTGTGAAATGAGTTAAACAATAATGGTATATACATGGGTGGTGAGAAAATTTTATTTTTGATACAACCGTACGTGTAACCTTGAAGGTCCAACGACACCACCCGCAACAAACGCGATTGATCGTCTCGTACAATGGATGGTTTACAGATGTCGCTGTAAATCGTGAGCATCTACGGTGAAGCATTGGCGAGATTTTCTGGATAAACGGATCGAATTTCATTATTTTCCAAGAAAAGACTTGTTGCACTTTCAAAGCCCAAGATTTTACGTAATTTTTCGGACAATAGTGAACGATACATGTATTCACTGCGCACTATTTCGGAACAGACTAACTTAGCCACTACGTAACCACCTCTTTCTAAACTGAAAACCACGTGATCTTGCGTGGTACTGAAACTGTTGATTTCTTGTATCATTTCTTCGATATTTGCGTGTAGACCGGGGCGTATGTAATAATATACATGAATAACAGAATGTTCTCTATGTACGTCATTGTGTAGCCGTGGAATAAATTTTACGATAATTTTTTTTTTTTCGTTATTTTTTATTGCATGTTAAAACGTCAATGGTAATTAAATCGCTGTTATACCAACACTTCATCGACCTTGCAAACTAATTTGCTGAGGTAATCTTGTCACGTAGAGCGCAGTAGTAATGTCAGTAATATCTATTAAATAACAACCCTTAACCCAGGAATTAAATTTTTCAGGATACCCCTTCCGGCTGACGAAATATTCTTTGGAACGTCCTTTACCTCGACTCTTCAATATTTTGTCAACCTCGAAAAAGCTCTCGTTTAATTCCTTTCGCACTCTTCTCAACTCTACCTTGTAAAAGAAACCGTCAATGTCTTCGTAAGCCAAATCTCTAAGAAAATATACTGGAGGTTGTCGCGTGCAAGAGATACGTATGATTCTCAACAACTCTAAAGTCCAACCGCTTTCGTAACCTTTGTGGGCTACGTGCTCATCTGTATTTCCTTTCATTTTCTCTTAAAACAAATTGCATTTCACGACCTACGAATTCTTTGCTTTTATCCGTTCAGAGACACATTGGTGTACGATCGTCACTTCTGGATAAAATATAATAAAATGCTTTGGCGACGTTTTTCAATGTTTTATCCTTGAAAGGTACCGCCCAAGCGTATTTGCTGACGATGTCGATGACAACGAAAACATAAGCGTAGCCATCATTGTAAGTTTTTAAGGTTCTCTAGTACATTAAATAAGCTTCCCACACGTCGTCCAAATTACGTACGTTATAGTTTCTTCTGGGAAAGTGATTTCTTATAGGTCTATGTAAATTATAGGTATCTTGACTCTCTAGCCAACTAATAACGTTCGATCGTAAAAGTTTATTTTTCACAGCACTTACAAGTTTGTTACCACCAGCGTATGCAGTTGGTCGCGCCGCTTCGTAGTAAAGTTTTTGCAAAGTCTTATACATTATTATTTTTTTTTATTTTTCTTTTTAGACTNCAGTTGGTCATGCCGCTTCGTAGTAAAGTTTTTGCAAAGTCTTATGCATTATTATTTTTTTTTTTCTTTTTAGACTTAGGTCCAATAGCTTTCTTGATGTGTGAAAAAAACTTCTCAAATGTAATCTTGCTACACATGCAACGTGCTGTCAATAAAGTCACTGTTCGTTCATCTGGCGGTGTTTCTCTGGCAAGCATACGCGAAACAGCAAGGTCAGCATACACCCGATCGGCTTTTAGATATTGCTCCTTCTACTCCGTAGCGTAGGCAAGATCGTGCTGACGACATGCTTCGTCCAAGGGATTTATACCCACATCACTGTGCTCGATGCGCTTCGATAGCTTTGTTCCAGGACTGCAAAATTTGTATCCAGGTACATCCATCTCAAACGGTAGCAAGTTGGTGAAAGCGTCGATAGCACTGTTTTTTTTCTTCTTCTTGAGTTTAACTTCTGTTTCTTCACCTTGGTCACTTTTCTGCTCAATCGACGCCATGTTTGTACTTGATTCGACGTAGGTACAACTTAAAAAATTTTTTTTTCATTTTTCGGTTATGTCGTTGATTCAGTACCACTTTCATCAAGAAAACTTTCACTTTTTGATGTAAATCTTGGATTTTTATTTGGTGATTTTGATTTATCGTCGTCATCGTCGTCGTTGTCGATCAGTTATTTTAATACTTTAGCGTTTCTGATACACTCTTGCTGAATGTTTGCCATACGAATAGCCACTGCAAACTGATCACGGCCCACTGGTGTGCGTTTTTTCCTGTTCCTCAAGGTATCGTTCACGAGATCGACAATTTTCGACTGTGGTATGCGAAAGCCACCAAAGCCAATCGTTGTATGATAAGTGCAGCTTTTTGACGAAACTTTTTCAGTACGCTTTTGATAACCTCTGTATGCTGCCTTTCCTCCTCTTTACGCTTCTCTTTGTCCTCATCGATGTCATCGTCAGAGGGATCGTTATCTTGCGATACCTTGGTGTTCTCTGTGATCGTGTCAGCATGTCGTTTTCTTTCGCTGTCCAATTCCTCAAAGTGCAAATATCGTTGTAAAATTTGTTGGTATTTCTTCCATTTTTTTCGCTCAATGGTATACCGTAAATTTAAGATGTCGTTTATTTCTGCGTCGAGCCGACTCATCGTTGTACTTGGCGTTTGCACAGACTTTAGACCATCATTGAGGAATGCGCTTCGCAATTGGTCCGCATTTTTTTGAGGCAGAGGAATCATTTTTTTGCGTGCTCCATGTTTGTTACAGCATCGACAACACCGTTACGAGGAGTGGACCCAACGAAGCTGGTAAGAAACTTTCTGCCTTTTGTACGATGATTTTTTTCTTTGACTACGGATGAATTTTTGCGTTTGCGAGCTTCTGAGAACACTGACGTGTCTACGCAAACGTTTTTTGTGTGCTGCAGTTAGCGAAACATTTTCTTCGAGAATGTTTAATGCACACTCGCAAATGTACTTGATTTGCATCTTATCGGCTTTGCACAACAGTGCCCTCTGTTGTTCGGTGTCGAAATGATGAAGAGCTCTCAAAACGGTGACGTGTTTTTGACCAAACAGGGAACGTGGCTTTGGTGCTATTACAACGATACGATTGGAACTTGGTTCACTTTATCGCTTCCTTTCATCTGTTTTTTAGCCTCATTCATGTAGATTCTCGTCATCCGGGAAAATACAAGTTCAAAATCGACGATTGTCTGGTGTATTTTGTTTGAGATCCAAGAAAAGGTAACCAAATGGCCTTGAAGTAGCATTCCAATACACTTCTTGCAAGAACTGAGGATTTTCTGGACACACTTATCTCGAAAGATGTTGTATTTGTGCTCGATCTCGTAAATTTTCAAAGATTACAATGTATTGCGAGTTTAAGCTATGTATCGCGTTGACCCTTACCCTGATCAAATATATTTTGATAAAATTTACGCTCAAATTGTTACGATAACTACGTTTAGCTAATAACTTGACGATACCTTTACTACCGGATGATTTGTGCATCAAATCGTCAATAATGACCAGTTTTGATCTATGGTCACCCATCCAATTGCTGTTTCGTCGTAATACCTAGTGAAATTCAATATTACTCCCGACATCGTGGTAACCAGACTGCTAATCACCGTAACAAAAAATGACCCGCTCCAATTAAGTATGACTCATACGGTGAATATGTCGAAAACACTGTCTGACAAACACGGTCTTAACGCAAGCTGTAGGTCCACTTAGTGTACACGTCTACGGATGTTGCCATAGCGTATCAATACTGCCAAACTAAACTCTGTTGAAAATCTGATTGACTGGGGCCTTTACGAGCCATTCGCAAGCACTTTTGGAAGACTAGCGCAAAGGTGGCTCACGTGGCCACTCAGCTCGTTTCGTCGGGTTTGATCGCCAACTGAGCTCTTTTTGCCGCCACCGCCGCCGCCGACGCGACCACTACAACCGCCATCGCTCATGGATGGCTTCATCGACCAATCGGCTTGTAACGTTGCGTTGGTTGGAGCATCTATTGCGCGTGATCAGTATCAGTGCCTTACTAGAAAGTTTCCTCTTCGTTCGTGGCAGTTTTGAGGTTGAAGTCACTCAAGTAACTGACATTAAGATGATTTCTTCTTTCAAGGTTAAAGATCCGTGGTAAAGAATGTGCAGATGTCACAGTTTTCGAAACATGTATCAAGTTTTTTTTAATATTCGTCCTTATTTCAAGAATATGCTGACATGAGTAAAAAATGATCAAATACATTTTTCGCTGCGTAAGTGTGATTTTTTTCATGGTTGATATAAATCTGAGGTAATCAATGACATTTTTAACTAGTAATGTGTTGGTCCAGAAAAGGACCGATTTCTTTAATTAGATTAACTGTCTTTTAAGACTTTGTGTCCATTTTTTTTGGATTCAGAAACGTATTTTGGTAAACCTATTTTTTATTTTTATTTTTTGCACACTTTTTTTTTTATTAGCGGCTTTCGACAATCATCAACATCATAGTTCCTACAGTGAGTCCTTGTAGTGTTTGATTTGCTATGTTTTGAACCCATCTTGTCGTTTATTTGTTGATGCTTCAACTGTGAAAAGGGAAATGATTAAATGAACAGCTTTGTCGTACCTTGACCGAGTAAGTCTTTTCCCCAACTCCAATGTATTATATCCCTTCTCCTACGACATCACCTTTGTAACCGTACGGATAACTCGTGATCATGGTGTCAAAATATCTTCGACTATAGACTGGTTCACATGTTTTTATTTCTGTTTAAGTCACTACATCGTGAAAAATTGTGCGACGAATGGAAAAATTCAATAATGTTATTTCCGTAACATTAGTCATAACATTCTCACGAATCGTATATAAATTTATTTTTTGACTGTTGCTGTAATTGAATTTGATACCTTTCGTTTTGCAAACATAATCTTTACTGCCATCGGGTTTTGAATCTTATATGCATAAAACTTTGGTCCAATGTGCCAACTCCTTTATCGGTTAATCTATCAGTGATACTGCCTAGCATCAAGCCAAAGGATAAATCGTCCAGTCCTTCACAAAAAACATAAAAAACAGAATTCGTGTCGTAATAGAGAGCACTTTCTCCTAGAAAATGTAGATACTCGAAAAGCTCTAAGCATGCTTGTGCTGTCAAGAAAGCAGTGACGACAATTCTACTTGACGGTAATGATGTAAAGATCTCAGTCATACAATTTCAGTAAACGTACGACGTATTATTGTTGACGGGTAAAACACCATTTACATCGATCTCTACACTTGTAAGTGATTCCATTAATCTTTTTGGGGCCGTCACCACATTAGTTTTGGTCAAATTTTCACGTTGACCAAATTTACCATTATCCTCGCTACTGCCGCTACTACTACTACTACTACTACTGCTGCTGCTGCTGCTACCATTAGTGTGGTTCACGAACGAGTACTACGCGTTGCAAACATGTAAGCACGCTTACCAAATGAGTTTCCGCAATAGATTCTATTGCTAATGTTGAAATGATACTGAGGGCTGGATCTTTCTTGCGCTATTAATATAATATTTTTTCAAGAAATTGTGACTTATCAATCCCCCCCCCCTCCTTCTGCAGTAGAGGTTGTGACGAAAAATTAGTCAGAAGTTCTGACGAAACATTTCAGCAGTTTAAGAGAGCTAAAAATATGTTTACGTGGTAAGATAATACGATAGTTGTGCGAATCATTTCAGTAGACGCAAAAATTTTTGTTATAATATCTCGTTCTCAATTTCTGATAATGATGGACAAAAATTTCGTCAGCAAAAGTAAAAATTAGAATTTCTTTGCGACGGTATCATGCAATTGAATTTAAAAATATAAAACATGAGAGAAAAATAGTTTTTCATATGGTAAGGTAATACAATAACAGTTATAACTATTATTACTATTCTATCCAAAATCGTTCAATGAATAATTTTAAGCTTTGTATATTTAAAGTCATCTTAGAAGCAAAAAAAAAAAGTATTTCTTAATTTTTAAAAATTTAACAATTATCACACCCATATTCGATCTGCTATTTTGAATTTGGGCGTAATGATAAGGAATTTGTATTCATTTACCTTAAAAACCTCTATAAGAAACTTTTCTTTGTGATATTTATAATTTCACGAATTTTTGTTCGCTGTATTGGATCCGATTTGTTTCATTTAGACTTTTTGATAGCAGATTTGTATTGAGCGGCCCAATATACTTTAAAGTAATGGCTGTCATTCCTTTTTCCCCAGAAAATCATTACTTAAATAAAAAACTTAGTATACTTGGTAAGATAATTCAGTTTTACATTTTTAAGGATACGTGGAATTTTTCCAAAAAAACAAATTTAAAAATCTGCCTCGATAGTGTTACGTACGATATGCTAGGCCTATCATACTGGCTCTCCCTGGTAACAGCGAGGATACTTTATTAAGAGAGCATCGACAGAAAGGGAACAAGGTAATAAAAGGCCCAGCAAGTCTCAAATCGCGGCAGTCGGGCAGTCAAACGTTATCAAGAGGGCCCGGCGTTACTAAGGGACTCGAGCGATATCAAATCAAGACACTGGGCGATAATTACGAGAGGACACGACGAGCCTAGAATGGGAACACAAGCGTGACTTTGCCTTATAAATGTGGTATTTTTAATGAAAGTCTTCAAGGAAATAATGGGATACTTTGTCGATACCTTTGAGGAAATATTCTAAGATATTAGACTAGCAGCAGTACTCTACACAAATACTCTAGTAATCCCACCAACAGATCAAAAGTTTAAAATCATCAAAGAATACCGTGAAGCGCTAATAGGAAGATACAGGGAAATGAACAAGACATATAACAGGATCGCCAAAGACTACTACTGGAGGAACATGCGCTCAGATTTGCCAAACGAAAAAACTCGTCCCAATTAAAACGAAACAAGCCATGCTCATCACTGACACACCTGCACCGAGTAGACCGGTCGAAAAGATTTCTGTAGATATCTATGGGCCCATCAGTAAACCCTCAGCAAATCAGTACACACACGTACTATTTATGCAAGACTGGCTAAAAAAATTTATTGACCTTGCACCTGTGAAAAGAGCAACAGCTGAAGAAAGAGTAAAAACGATTATAGATAAATTTATACCATACTTTAGGCCACTAGATTATTTATTATCAGACCAAAGCACTCATTTTATGAACAAAAGCATGGACAAACTCGCGAAATTGATTAAAATAGACAAAATGGGCAGCACAACGTTCCACCCACAAACAAACAGTGCCATCGAATGTATGCATCATACTCTCGTGGAGTATATCAAGGCCTACGTAGAACAAAATGATCACTGGGACGAACATTTACCGATGTGGATGCACTCAGATAATACTACGGATCATCAGAATACGGGATACTCACCGCACGAACTAGTTTTCGGACAAAGAGCTAAACATCATCTAGTATTAAACTGCCATCCGAGGGCTAAACTTCAAACGAACATTTCAAACAGTTAGTTGAGATCCTGACAGAAACAGGAACCATCGCAGCAATGAACCAAGTTCAGGCGAAATACCGATTGAAGTATTACCATGACTGCAAACTAAATACATGGTATTTCTTGGAGGGAGAAATGGTTTATGTACGGAAAAAGCCATCGAAGAGTAAATATGATTTGCAATACAAAGGCCTGTATGAAATAACAGGTATTGATTATATCAACAAAAATGTAAGACTACAGAATGGCGACGAAATAAGAGTATCGCACGTAGATAAAATCAAAAAAGCATGTATGGTAAAGGGACCGCCACACAGCGTAGAATATTGGACAAAATTCAAGCCGTGGCTCAATTTTCAACTGATAACAACAACCACAGGTGAAAAATAGTCAGAAGGATGTCTACTATAATATGCCACTGCAATATTTTCATATTTCTTAAATCTACTACTCCTAAAAACCACCCCTACCAAACCACAAGTAGCCCAACCAAACTGTCCTAGAAAAAAGGAAACTTACATTTTTATTTTTTCTTTGAAAACCCAATCCCATATCACTAGCAGGCTAACCCACCCATTCCTTATACACAATAATCTAACGTACCCATCACAACCCTTAAAAATCACCTCTACCAAACCACAAGCATCCCAACCAACCTGACCCTGGAAACAGAGTGTTAAAGCGTTTATTTTTATTAAAATGATTATGTTTCATACAGTAAGTAAGCTAATCCACCTATACCGAACCCAGTTAGCCTATTCTAACCACCTCTAACGGTTAAAAACCACTCCTACCAAACCACAAGCAGCCCAAGAGAAAATGGAATAATGCTTCTCGTAGAAAATATATTTTTAAGATTAAGTATGCCGATTTTTGACAAAAAGAGATTACAGGTTTTCACAGGTTGAGGGAGGATAGTTTTAGGTAGATGAGTTGAAGTGGAATATACAAACTATATTATCCTCAGATACGCAAGCTCACAGAAAAAAACAATTATAATGGGAAGGTACACGTGAACAAAGCATTAATATTAATTAATAGTAAAATTTGCATAACATAAAAGAAAAAAAAAAACAAAGTCAATGAGGGGTGCGTGTGGAGCTCTTTGATGAAGAGACATACTCTATTAACTGTAGAATTAATGTACAGGCTAACTGTACATATTATAGATGGTTAAACACAAAATACAAAAAAATATTTGTATGTATAGGCTGAGATATACATGTCAATTTAAAAAAATTTATACGAGAGGTACGCAAAAAAATTTATGTGAAATTAGCTAACATAAAGAGTATGAACAAATAAAAATTTCTTTTTGTAACCGATTGACATCATTATTGTATGAAGAAAACTGATTTTAGCAATTATTGTTCGGTAAAAAAGAGCATGAAGTAATAGAAGTAAAATAAATGAAGCAATCGCAGGAAAAATAAATCTATTTTTTAACAGGCCTACGACCTCATGTCGAGGACAAGAGGTTGAACCACCTTTTCTTCCCCCCCTTCCGTCGTCCTCTATCAGAAACAATCCTACTTCTTCCGTCATGATTCGCTTACAATCAGAACTCCTGAGACGACACACACAGTCGAGCCTGACCAAGGGACTCGAGCGTTATCAAATGAAGACACTGGGTGATAAGTACCGGAGGTCATGACGATCCTAGAACGGGAACACACGCGTGATTTTACCTTATAAATGAGGTATTTTTAATAAAAGTCTTGAAAGAAATAAGTATTGATCATTCTCGCCACACACCTCCTTACTAATCTTTTTTCCATGTGACAATAGATTCGTTGCGAATAATTTCAGCTTAATTAAAAAACAATTTGTCATGATATGTTGATTTTTATAATATGTAGTCTATTTTGTCCAAAAAGTCCAGTTTTTAATTACTGTGCAGTGGAGAAAAAGTGGGGGGCTCTTAAATATATGCAAGAAGAGATTACAAGAAGTAAGGGACAGTATAAATAATATTCTAGAAAATACACTGATTTATAACGAAAAATTACGAAAATACCTCAGTTACTGTTATTTTAACTATTTTTTAAATCTTTTTCTACAGTATTTTATTACTTGTTTAGTAATCGAACTTTAAAATGCTTTTTAACATTATTATGCTATTTTTTAACTTTGAAGCTCATCCACACGGTAAACTAATAAAGTATTCTCTTAGATTTGAATGTTTCACACTATAAATTGTCAGACTAATAACTTTTCTTTGTCAAGTTTTAATATAAACTCAACCAATTCTATAAACTGCATTGCTTTAGCTTATCTATTCGTTACTTACATAAGCGCTTGTAATTTATTTATTTCAATCAACAGTTGATTAGGTTTGATTAGGCTTGCTTTTTACAAGAGCTCTACCAGTAAACTGTCAATATGTTACTTTTTTTCATGTTCCTCTTCTGAATCTTTTATAATCTTGACACTAAGCTTATTTAAATGAATTTTTTTTGGATAAAATATGACAAAACATTTTAATCAATTATTTAAAATTTTATAAGTTCAGATAAAGATAACGATGCATGTAGTGATCTTATCTTATAGAGAACAACTATAACCTTGAAACATAAATTTAGAAATGAAATTAGTTTTGTAGGTTATAAAAATATAACGATTACGTTTTACAGTATCTTTGTACTAATACAATATTACAACTAAAAAAAACAACCATTCAATCAACAAGTAAGTAGTAATTGATGTTACATACTCTGTAATCATAGTAAATCATGTTTATTAGACAAAATTGTTTGTTATACCTGAGTTTTTTAAAATAATTTTTTAACCAAATTTAACATTTTATAAGTTTCTTAAAAAATTTTGGTGTTAACACATATCAGCTTAAGATTCTTAAGTATTCCTCTATATTCTATATCATCAAAACTAGACAAAGGTCAAAGAAATTGTGTTAAAGACTTTATATAAATAGGGGTAAATGACCCAATTACTGCGCACTGAAATTTTTGATTGACTAAATTTCTCATTTCTCAATGTTTTTCGATGTAAATTGAACCAGTTTTACTCAATCTGTATCTGCAGCATTTTGTGCGATTAAAACGACAAACATTTTTCTGTTAAGTAACTTTTTTATTTTTTTAAATAATTGTTTTAGTGCTGATATCACTTGCTGGTATTACTGCGCACAGTTATAAAATTAGCACCAGTCGCTGCGCCCCCAATTACTGCTCGGGTATCTCCCATAATGTTTTCATGCTGAAGCCCTAGACCCTATTGCTGCGCACCAATCACTACGCACGATACAAAGTTTTGTAGGTTAGATTCGTTTAGAGTCACTCAGTTAAACAATTATAAATGTCATGATTCTGCATTCAACGTTATTAATGTCCGTACGTGTTACAATATCCAAGCACCCAAATTTTTCAGTCTGTTTTTCTCATTTTCAGTTACCGTCGAGTGCGCAGTAGTTGGTGCCTGCGCAGTAGTTGGGTCATTTACCCCTAGTAAATCATAGCTTCCATATAACATTTATTGCGATCTTTGAGTCATTTTTATGATTTTTTGATTTGACTAAATTTATCATTATTAATACATTTATCATATTATTTTTGGGTAAGTATTCGTTTAGGCCACTAGATTATTTATTATCAGACCAAAGCACTCATTTTATGAACAAAAGCATGGAACATGTCGCAAAAATGATTAAATACATTTTTCGCTGCGTAAGTGTGATTTTTTTCATGGTTGATATAAATCTGAGGTAATCAATGACATTTTTAACTAGTAATGTGTTGGTCCAGAAAAGGACCGATTTCTTTAATTAGATTAACTGTCTTTTAAGACTTTGTGTCCATTTTTTTTGGATTCAGAAACGTATTTTGGTAAACCTATTTTTTATTTTTATTTTTTGCACACTTTTTTTTTTATTAGCGGCTTTCGACAATCATCAACATCATAGTTCCTACAGTGAGTCCTTGTAGTGTTTGATTTGCTATGTTTTGAACCCATCTTGTCGTTTATTTGTTGATGCTTCAACTGTGAAAAGGGAAATGATTAAATGAACAGCTTTGTCGTACCTTGACCGAGTAAGTCTTTTCCCCAACTCCAATGTATTATATCCCTTCTCCTACGACATCACCTTTGTAACCGTACGGATAACTCGTGATCATGGTGTCAAAATATCTTCGACTATAGACTGGTNCAATAAAATAACTATGTATATGCAAATAATTAATTATTAATTTATGTATATAATTGATAGTGATATCATATACGCATTCATATCAATCTGATTTTTATTAATGCGCAAGTATAAATTTCTTGGTGTGCTAAGTTTTTTTTTGTTATATTCATGATCAACTATGTAAAAAAATTTTATTCTTAGATGTATTTATGTTGATAAAAAAGTTATTAATTATTTGTATTTTAAATAGCGTATAGTATAGTTAAAATAATCTCCTCTTTTAAAGGTGAAAAAATTTGAAATACGTATATAAAGCTTGAAGCAGTAGGTTCATTTAAGAACTGCTCGTTAATTTTATCGTGCGGAAGATAATTCTTTATACCGCGTATATCATTAAATGTAGGCAAAAAGAAAGATTCAAGAACACTTCTCATACTATTAGATTCTGGAATAGTTGTAATAATTAAAGATACATGAAAAGAGTTCTTTATTATTGCACGTATTCAGAGAAAGAACTGTCTCATATTGCACAAATATATTTCCTCTATAAATATATTTGTTATCTCCTAGACAAGCATAGAAAAATAAATAGTTGTAGAGGTTGACACGGGAAGCAAGCGATGAGGTAGAGCACACATATATGTGTGCACACAGAGGTGACCTATCCGGACAATCACATGTATGTAAGGGTAATTATGAGAACAAAAGTGGGATTATGCAGACGTCCGTATAGTTCTACCATGTTTTTAATATATATTTTAAAAGCACGTGAAGTCTGCAAAAGTCATTTTGAATAAACGTATATATAGTAGTGGAGCTTCGCACCCCTGTGCGCTAACCCCCTGATTTTAAATAAAGATTGCTTAGACTCTAACAAAACCCTGTTGGTTTGTCTCGGGGTTGATTGGTTAAAGTCTATTACGATTTATATATCTGTGTGCGTGCGCGCGCGCGTGTGTGTGTGTGTGTGCGAGCATTTATATATTTATACTGTTTTTGATGCCCGTCCATCTTTCTTTTGCTCACGCATACGAAAGTGCGCCGCAGCAGATCTAGCCCTATCTATCTATATACATGGCCTCTATACTGATGGTGCGTGGTGAAAATCGTAACGTACTATATATATATATANATATAGAGCTAGAGCTACTGTGGTGCACTTTTGTATGCGTGAGCAAAAGAAAGATGGACAAGCATCAAAAGCAGTATGCATAAACATGTGTACACACACGTGCGCACGCATGCACTTACGCGCACACACACACACACACACCAGCCACACATTTAAGTAAGTATATGCAATGTTATACGGTGTTGGTTTCGTGGCAGTGCAATGGAAAGTTGAGATAGAACAACAATGTGGTTGTTGTCGATTGGACGTTGTCGTTCTCTCTAGTATCGCTAGCCTATTTGTTTTTTTTTTTTATATCGGGTTACCACGACAGCCTACTGGCCCAGTCGCCAAGGCCACCCACTCACCACCTATGTGTGGGGGTGTATTGCCACACTCATTAAATCTTCTCTTCAACTACCATACAAATCATACAGATTTTACTGAACTAAAGAGAAAAGCTGGAATATTTTTGCAAAACTTTGAGCTCATTTATTGCTATTGTTATTAAATTTTTTAAGATAAAAACTATGCTAAAACCATCTAGGAAGTATCATGAATCAGTTTGCAAAATTTCAACGAAATCGGTTCAGTAGTTTTCGCGGTTAGCGATTACAACGGTTTTAGCGCTTCTGCTTTATATATTCGTAAGACTGGGGCCGTATTATGTAACTATTTTTCAGTACATCAGCCCATGTTATATAGGGCCACAAAGCAAAAAAAAGTTGTATGGTACCGCCTTTGATAGATAATATTAGAAAAAAGAGGTTCCGGCAACTAATGAAAATAGTTAAAAGGGAATTAACTTTTATCTCTGACGCTGTAATGTTCTGCTAGCGTTTTTCGCCCTGTGTGACCGTGGTCTTAAGAAATGAATCATTTTCTAAAAATTTTAGTGGGAAATCCTTTGACATTCGGTGATTCTCCACGGTTCACATTATTAATGTTGTTAAGTAAGTTTTTAGATGATGCATTTATTTTTATCATGTCATAAACATTTGTTTCGATCATTGGAAATTACATAGTACTGAAATAATACAAACGAAAAAAAAGTATAACGTGGCCTACACTTTACTCTTATTAAATATAATCTGTTAAGTTTTACAGTTTGTAAATATAAATATACATCTATGTATTCTACATGTATGAATTTAATTTAATAAGTTAAGATGTTATACGTTCAATTAATAACTAATAAAATTTGTTGCATAAATATTTATTAAGTATAAAGTGTGTCTATTTGCCTCATGGGCGGTCTGGAAAAATAGACTGATAACGATGCGTAGCACGTTATAATGATGTTGGGGAGTATAGGGGGACTAAATGTGGGACTACCAAATTTTTCCGCTACGTTGAAATTACGTAAAAAACGAACAAACGTAACTTTACTTTGTGGGAGGGTCGTTTGTAAACAATTCTTTTTTTGGGGAGGGGCTGTGGGGGTTTGTGGTTGATATTAATTAGTATATGAATACACATAAAAATTTATGTTTATTTTTTAAGTACAATCGATGTCTCTGATTGGAATTATTTATCCATTAGATAAGAAGTCTAGTAGGTAATTTGTTTGGATGTCGTTTTTAAGAGTCCATTTGTTTTTAATATGTAAAGTGTCTTCCAGCCTCTTCCGTAATTCTATTATAAGTTTATTCACACAATGGTATATTTGCTGAACATTGCATTCTGTTTACAAGTCTGGTTTTGATCCGTTAAGTGATACAAGTTAAATTACATTATTATAATATGGTGAGAACAATCAGGTGCATAAATTTTATTTTTATGCTTGGCACGTTAAAATAGTGTGCGGGGATGTGGGAGGGCGAAAAATCTATGCGGGCCGTGGAGGGGCTGAATGTGGGGCTAGCATATTTTTAACTATGTCAAAATCATATATAAATCGATCGAATTTTACCTTATTTTGTGGGGGGGCTATTTATAACAAAGTTTTTTGTGGGGGAGAGCGGGAGGGGGATAACGCATAAAGCACGCAGGAGGCAAAGCCCCACTNATATATATGAACTAGAAAAGTTCCGCCCTCCTGGGTGATACGCGTGCCAACCCCCCACTAATCCGACTTAAATAATATGTCTTTCCATTTGATACACAAAATAGATACAAACGTAAAATTGAAATTTAAGATCTTTTAAAGTGATGATTTTAGTTTCATGATCTTGAGAAAATATAAAACTAAAGTCAATTTTTTAATTTATTTTGCTGACCCTACCGCACTATCCCACACTGTCAAAGCGCATATACGAAGAAAAAAAATTTTTTAATTTTGATCTTTATTCTACACCTGCGTCTCCAAGAAAAAAAAAAGATTTTTTCGAGAATCCAATCAGCGACCTTCTGTACAATAACTTAGTATCCTATCTACTTAATTACGAGCGACTCTTATTTTAGGTACGCGGGGGATCTCATAAGACAACGTGTTAAAGTGAGTTATACTAACTGTGCATGAAAACGTCCACTCACAGTATCACGGTTAATTTAACTGTGGTTAACTTGTTAATGCTCAAAGGTTAAACCATTAAATGTTATGAAAGAGTAACAGTACATACTTTAAAGCAGCTAGTTCCCGATAGTTCGTGTAAAAAACTTGAAAACATGGTGTTTGCATGATAAAAATGAACCTTTAAAAAGTAAAAGGAGACCCAGTTTTCGTGAACAAAAGTGTGTTATAAATTTTTGAAAAACTAACACTTTTGCCCAGCATAATAGTTCAAAGTCTTGAGAAGGGCTGTGTCAAGTTTCAAATCATGGTTTCAAGTTTAACAAATTCTAGATGCAATTTTGTCTGGACGTCTCGCTCCGTGTGAAAGATCAGCTGACTGCAGACGATGTTCGGTTCTCTCCCATACACTTAGCATAGGACCTGCTCGTGACGTAGTTTACGTTTGTACAGATATTTCTTACAAATACCTGATAAGGTACATATTTTATGATACAAGAGTCTTCCTTAGGAGTTGAGCTATTTGTTCGAACTTATTCTTCATTATGAATACATCTCTTGGATTTTAGGAATTTTTTGCTCAAAAATTCGGCTAGTAAAAAATATTGGAAAATTCACGTGTACTTCAAACATATTAAAGTACAACATTAATTTTTTTAGCAAGTTAATAAATTTTAAAAAACGACTGAACCTCCTTAATCTCTTTTTCCTTGTTGTAGTATGGTTCGTAACTTCTTTAATTTTGCTATTCATTTCCTGTGTAGTAATCAATTAGTTGATTATACATTGTATTTAATAACAAATTATTTATTTTGTTAACTACGTAGTAATAAAATAGTTATTTCAAAACTTAGATACAAATGTTTCTTATGTTACCTGGTCTTTCGACAAATAGGTGTTATAAATCAGTTTTGTATAAAAAATTGAGGGTAAAACCATATCAGCTTCTTACTATTTTAATTTTGATACCATAAATCTTGAAACAGTAGAAAACTATAATGAGATTGGTATAGTGAAATATTTTATTAATAATTTTTTTACAAAATGTGTAGCCCATACAATTAAATTCAGGAATGTGTTTTACCTCATGCACACGTTTTAATATCTCTACATAGTGTTAAAAATGTTTTACGCCAGAACAAATTAACTCATTTATTTCTACTGAGATTTCTTTGGGTAATGTGGAACTTACAAAGTTTTTCATTAAACACATGTTTTACGATCCTCTTCCGAAACACAGTCCTCGTATAGTTCATTCTTATCAAAATTATACAAAAAAATTAACCAAAATATAAAAATCTTTTACAAACGTACTACATTTCAACCTAAATTCCAAATAAGCGGTTACTCACAGTATAAAAAAAAAAAAACAAATAATATATCTCATATACACATTTGAGCGCGTGGTAGCTCGGTTGGCTGGTTTGTGGGATGACATGCGGGAGACTGCCGATTTGATTCTCGGTCAGTGCGACTCTTTCGAGTAAGTACCTGTGTGATTTCATATGCGCTTTTTCCACTAGACGTTCCTTGTCAAGGGATGGGGTGACCTTCTCGCAGCGAAAATTGCCTATCACTTAGATTCTTCGCTGAAGTGGTCTTTGTGGACATCATTACCGAACCAAGAAATTAAATAAACCGTATCCAATAATGTAACATTTGTGTAACCATTATAATGTTAATGTATAACCAATAACGTAATAATGTGCCTTACTGTACCAAGGCTATATGTTTACAACAAAAGCTTTAAAAACAAATACACTACGTCTGTAGGTATTTATTTAAAAAAAAAAAATAAAAAAAATATACATATTTACAAAACTTGGACANATATATATATTTCTATTGATTGAAGATTGTTTTTTAAAAAACTCCATATTTTATCAAAGAGCATATCGAAAATTTGACAAAGATTATAAATAAAAATTAAATAGCTAAAAAATACTAACATTTACATCGAATTGCACACGTGGACAAAACTATCAATTTATAAGATAATTAAAATGGTCTCAAAAACATACATACAATGATCAATTAACAGAAGGATAGATTGCTTTAATAGTTTCAAATTAGAGACTTCCAGAAAATTTGGATTTATGTGTATACCCTAGTGAATAACCAGATAACTATTCTACGAAAATATTTTTAAGTAAACTATCTTATTTTATCGATTGGATTGTATGTCTATTATTTTTTCTCTAAAAAAAATTTTAACTAAAGTACTGATTACATTAAAATTTACTTAACAAAAAATGAAAACTTACAATAATTTTACATTATAATTACAGACATTTTTATGGATCAGATAACGAAAATGTTAGTTGATAATGAATTTGGGAAAGATTGACTTAACTATTTTTTATGCACTCTTATATCGTAATTGAATACGTCCGTTTTAATCATTTTAGATATAATTGGAAAAAATTTATAAACGAAATATATTAAGGACGATTAGATGCAATGACTTGTAGAGCATCTTATTTTTCTAAAAATTTTCAAACAAAGGGACAAAATGGAAAACCTTTTCATACTACTATCTACATACTTCGAAAGTCTAAGATACGTGCAGAAGTACTATCAGGATACAATAGCTATAATGAGAAAATGTGGTGGACTAGAATAATTTATAATAGTAACGTATTATCATATACGGAAAAAAAGTAAAGTGAGTTTCATCCAAATTTCCAATTAACACGATATCAAATGCTATTCCTAATATTACAGTTAGATCATTTCATTTAAAATTAGTTGATATTAAAAATTATATTTTGAGTAACGTTTTGGCATGCGTTTATGCAATTGAGTTTCAGGAACGTGATCGACCTCATGCACTTATGTCCATAACTCTACAACCTGTTAAAAAAATATGACACCTGAAAAAATTGATACACTTATTTCTGCTAAAATTTCTTTGGGTAATGTGGAACTTACAAAATTAGTCATTAAACACATGATTTACGGTCCCCATATAGAACACAGTCCTCGTATGGCTTATTCTCATCAGAAGTGTACAAAAAATTGCCCAAAACCTTTTACAAGCGTACTACATTTCAAACAAACGGTTACCAACAGTATGAAAGAACAAATAACATGTCTGATAAACGTAATCACAAAACTGGGACAAAATATAAAATTTTAGTAAATAAGCTAATTGGTTGTACCTTACAATTAATTTTTATTAATGAAATTTAAATCTTGTACTACCATTAGATGTGAATCAATCCACAGCATAAAATATATATATGACTACATCGATAGAGAAAGTCTCAAATTTTAGTAGATAATCGATTAGTTTTATCTCACAGTTAATTTTTATTAATGAAATGTTAATGTTATATTAACGTTAAATGTATTGCATCTATCTAAAGCATAAAATGAATTTATGGCTACATTCATTAAAATAGTGACAGAGCATACCTTAAAATTCAAAAATTAAAAGACCAAGACACCAAAATATTTGATGAAATAAACAGTTACATTTATGCTAGATATATAGGTTCAATGGAAGCAGCTTGGTGATAGCAGGAATTTTCAATTTATGGTAGAAGTCACACAGTTGTAAATTTAGCTGTTCACCTTGAAATCAATCAAAAACTTGTTTTCGATAAAAATAATATTGAAAGTGTTATAAAAACTATGATACACAGTTAATAACTTGGTTTGAACTAAATAAACATGATGACTTTGCAAAATCCATAAAGTATGTGAACATTCCAGAATACTAAATTTTTAATAATAAATTAATAATTTGGGAGAGAAGATAAAATCTTATGAAAAATACTGCCTTAGAAAGATTGATCATTATATCTTGAAAAGATCATAAGTAATTTTCTTTAAACTTGTATCAACTAGAGTAGCTGGTCAAAGATATTTCAATAAGTTCAATAGATCATGATAAAAAAAATAGATGACATTTTAACAAAGCAATTGCTGTTATGTTTTGCAGATTAATTATGACAGTTTTTTGTTTGATTTTCAATTTCAGAATACATACAAGTTGATAGAATATTGAATAATGTAAAGAATTTTTCTCGGAGGATTTTTCTGATAATACAGATAATTCTGCTCAGTTACATATTAACCAAATTTTAGAATCACAAGATGAATCATTTTAACATTTTAATTTGCCTACACCAAAGAAATGGAGAAAAAAAAAATCTAGATGAAGAAATACATTTTAGTTACGAAATAATTAACTCAATGTATATAAGTTTGAACAATGCCCAGAAAAAAATTTTTATTTGGATGAATGTGGAAAAACTTATTTATATAAAACGTCAATTTGTTATTTTATTCGTCAAAATAAAAAAATTCTGTCAATGGCATGGACTGGCATAGCATTATTTTCACTTCCAAAAGAAATGACAATTCATAAAACTTTTAGACTTTCTTTACATCTTAATGATATAAAAAGTGCCTTTTTACAATTGGAGTCAGGAAAAACAAAATTTAAAGAAGTTGGTTTAATTATTTGGGATCAGGTTTCAATAATTACAAAAAAAGCATTAAAAATAATAGAGTGAACATTAGGAAGTTAATGTGATACCAAAAAATATTTTGAAAATAAATTAATTTTTCAGATGGTAATTTCGTGAAATCCTCCCACTGATAAAAAAAGTGAAAGAAGAATTATAGTCGAACAAACTTTTGAACTTTTTTTATGGAACTGATTCTAAATTTAAATATTAGAAATCAATATTCGTTCGGCTGATAAAGGATTTTCAAAGTTTTTTTTGGAAATCGGGAGAGGGCAAGTAAAAAGTTTTAATATTCCTAAAAATTCGATATCAAATGATGTATGTTCTCAAATATTTTCTAATATCTATATTTGTTTGATGAATATTGTTATACTTACATCGCATAACGAGTACACCTGTTTTTAAATGACAAAATTTAAAAAAAATTAATTGGAAAAACTAAAACTTACTATTGTGTAGATAACGCAACTTATAAAAAAGTTGATAAATTGGACATTAATATTCATACAAATTTTCTGTTAAAAATGTAGAACGATGTTTGTGGAGGATAACCACTTAATAAATTTGGTACAACAGTAATGTTACTTAGAAATTTAAGTACATCCGACTGATTTATGGAACACGATCAAGAATCACGTTATTATTATAGTAGCATATAGTTGGAGAAATAATAACTAAAGAAAAAACTGAAAATAGAGTCTTCATTCCAAAAATAACTTCAACAGAAAACATTTGTACATTATCTTTTATTTTGTATCGTAGGCAATTCCCAATTGTTGAGGCATTTGCTATGACAATAAACAAATCTCAAGACTAAGGTTTCATTATGTAGGTTTATATTTGAAAAAACTTTTATTTTCTCATGGTCAATTATGCGTGGCTTAATTAAGATACAGAAATAGAAGCAATTAATTTATTCAACTAGAAAGAGAAAAAATACAGACATAGAAAATATTAAAAAAAAAAAAATGTTAACATAATTAAAAAACTTGTTAATACTTAGAGGTGAATTGACGATATTTATGGCTATAAATCACGTGTTATTTTGTTTATAATAAATTCATCATTAATTATTGATACGTAACATAATAAATTTTTTTCCTATGACGATACTTCTTGGTTAAAGAAGTTCGGTCTTTAATTTTTCAGGATATAATTTTTTTTACTCTGCCTCTGAATGGTTTTGATATAGATTAACTAAATAAGTTGTTTAATTAACCTTTTGACATTAAGTGATATTTCCGCGGTTTACATTTTTCAATAATTGAATAACATTTTTGTCTGTCTATGTAATTGTATCATGTTATATAAATAGATGTGATAGAAAATCGATGTTAAATTATTTTTTAATTATAGTAACACAAATATAGTAATAAAATAAAAGTTTAATGTGCTGAGAATTTAATACATACTAATAAATTGAAAAAATTTAATAATCATTAAATTACGATTTTTCATGTTATATATTGATATAATTACACGAATAAACATTTGTTTCATTTTTAATAAATATGTATAAAGTCCATCTATTTACCTCTTTAGTGATGTGAAACAATAGATAAAACAAATTATCTTAAAATTAAGTACAAATTAATGATGCTTAGTATAGAGTGAGGCTTTGGGGATTGTGAGGCGTTGTGGGGGAACTAGAAAAAGGTTGTGTGGGGGCTGTGGGGGGCCTTACCAAAATAATTAGAAACGTTAAATTAACGGTCAAAAAGGTTAAATTTTTGCTTGTATGTGGCTCTGGGTGGTCGTGACGAGCTGAGGGAGTTTTTGGGGGTTTATGTGGAATTATTCACACGAATAACTATAAAATATGGGGAGATATGTATTCCCATATTATATAGTGGTTTCTAAGGGTCATTCCACACAACGCCCCTCATCCCCCTCTAAATAAGATAAATTTCTATTAGTTTTTACCTTACTTTTATTGGGTTAAATTTTTGTCAAGTCCCACTCCACCCCGACCCATTCCCTTTCAGGCCCCCGCTTGATTTAGAAGAGCTACTCCCCCTGCCACCCCTGCTCAGATCCGCATCGTTATAAGGTAAAATTTTATCGGTCATTATTTTTTTCTACATTTGGTTAAATTTTGGTTATGTTAGTAGAAAAAATGTGTGAACAAGTAGTACCCATAGAAATTAAAATATCATACACAAAAAACGAAAATTATAAAACGAAGTTGTTTAAACGAACGTCTTTTTATAGTTGTAAAGCCATTCAATGTATGTGTGGGGGGTGTGTGTAATTGTATGTGAAGAAAATAATTAGAAATGTTTACAATGTATTTACGTTCGGTGTTACAAAATTGACCCTGAATTTTCAGCTCATAACATTTTTTTTTTTTCTTCACTCATGGCATTGGCACCAAAGGATGCGAAAAAAAAGATTGTTGTAATATTGAAGAAAATATCTAAAATTATCTTCGTTTAGCATTAGTTTTTCGAATTTATTATCATACAGGCTGGAAGCAGGTACAAATATTCCTCGACATTTACAATGATTTAATTTTTTGTCTTTCACTTTACAAAAATTTTGTAGAACAAAATTTGCTATGTTAATATAATGTTCTAGAATACTGCTGTTTTAACTCAGTAACGAAAACTTGAGTGAAACAGAAAAGAGTTCGAAATAATATAACAATAGGTCGAATTTATATAGTGTCCCTTAAGGACTTGGAGCGTTTTTTTTTTTTTAACTCATTATAAATAGCATTAAAGTAGCAGAATCTTTTAAAACGGTAAGAATAGTTGACAACAGATAGTTGATAACAGAGTAAGAATAGTTCATAGTACATTTAAAGATGCTGCTCTTGTTTTAGGTTTAGTCTGAAGATATTCGTGGCAAAAATTTATAGGAAAAATTCGAACAATTTTTTATATAAGATTTTAAAAAAGACAAAGAAAATAGTACTTTATAACAGCTTAATTTAATTTACAAATTTAAAAAAATCTCTAGAAATATCGGAATAAATCCTTAGAAACAGTTGAAAGAACATTACGTGATTTATGTGTTCATCCAGTTTTAAAAAATAGTAATAGAAAAATGATTATACATGAAAGTATTGAATCATCATATGTTTGGTCATTGTTTCGTATTCTAAAATTTAATATCAATATTTGTTTAATCGACGAAAAGATATTTTTAGTTATTGTTAAATATTGCTATAGGTAAAATTAAATTATTGCAACTTCCGAATAAATAGGTAACAACTTATGTTTACTCCAATATTTTAAGAAAAGGTATTAACTTTATATCGAATAACATTATACTTACTTCTCATAACGAATATACTTGCTTACTAAATCATAAGATTTTTAATTACGTAAAAGAAGAAATAAAAATATCTTACAGCAAATATCGTAATACTCCGAAGGGCGTTGATAAATCTAATAGTAATATTTATATAAATTTTTCAACTGAATTTCTTCACAATGTTCGTAAGGGCTAACCTCCGTATTAGCTATGAAAAAAGGGAATACTATCTTATCATTTTCTGTTAGGGCTCTTTTAGATGGCCCATAAACATGAGCCATGTTAACAGGGCGAAACTTCCAGGGTTTTTATTATTCAATGATTATGTAAATTTGAATTTCACATACTTGTAAAATCATAGCTACGAAGAAATATACGATTGCACTAAAAACATCCAGCGAACTAATGAGTTGGAAAGTCCCATGAAATACAACGAAACTACCAAGTAATAAAAAATAGTTAAAATTAACAAACCACTTATGATCATTACTTATTAATTTTTTTTACTATATTGGTACGTATTAAGTTCATCTATTTACCTCTAGGATGGTGTGGAAAAATAGATAAATAAGATTTTTAATCAAAAAGGATATTAATGAGTAAAAAACTTCAAAATTTTTTTGCTTTGCTTCACAATGTCTTTATTAATTGCAGACAGTTGTTTCAGCAGTTACGCCATTGTCAGATGCTCGACATACACTAAATGGTCTATCTACAACAGTTTGATTAAATCTGGTACAAGTGTTGTAAATGTAGTCGTCGTTCTGCGACTATCAGGAAGCATATATTCTCCAATATTGGTGTGTTCGTGTATGTGTGCCTTATGAAACGCTATGTATTACATATTCTATTATCAGAGATGAAGTAAAATTGATTTGATCGTTTCTTGTGAATTTGTTTTTTTTTGCTATTTCTATTTCCTTTTTCTTAAACATATTTAATTTTGAACTTTTTGGTAAGTTATGTAGCAACTTTATATTATTTACGTGTAGAAAATGCGCATTATAGTTACAATGTTCACTAATACCCGTCGTATTGCGATCATTATAAATCGACTTTTTATGCTCCTTTAAACGTTCAGAAAGGGCACGTCCCGTCTGTCGAATGTATATGGCATCGCATTCGGAACAACTAATCTGATAAACACCGCTTCTCTGTAAAATACCAGCTTTTTCTTTATTATTACATAGAATGGATTTTTAGTTACATTTATTTACTATAATTGTATTTACATTATGTTTCTTTAAAAAATTAATAATTTTATCAGATACTTTGGGTACATCATTCAACATGTGAAATTTTTTGTCTTGTGTTGTAACTGGATAAAAATATTTTAAAATGAGTCTATTGTTTATTTTAAATTTAACTTATCTATAAGGTTTTAATTGTAGCCATTATCAACTGCTAAACATTTTTATAGGTTGACTTCCTTATTGTAACTAGATTTCGTTAAAGGTACTGTTAATAATCTATGTACGAAAGAGTAAAATGCGCTCATTTTCATAATGATGGATTGTTTTGAATCGTGCGGTACCAGCGTATCTGTGAGAGTTGGTTTCCTATAAATTTCTCACGACAACTCACGGTCTCTTCGTAAAATTTTTAAATCTAGACAATTTAAACTATTGTCATTTCAATTTCAGCTGTAAACTTTATACCCAGTACTAAATCTTTCTATACTAATATATAAAGAAAAGTCGCTAAAACCGTTGTAATCGCTAACCGCGAAAACTACTAAACCGATTTTGCTGAAATCTTACCTGCCGATTCTTGACACTTCACAGATGGTTTTAGTATGGTTTTTATCTTGAAAAATTTAATAACAATAGCAATAAATAAGCTCAAAATTTTGAAAAAATACGCCAGCTTTTCACTTTAGTTAAGTAGGATCCGCTAGGTGGCGTCGACATAAAATCAAAGCTACCTGCAACAGAATTAAAAAAGTGTTGTTATAATAGGCCGGAGCTTCGCAGAAATTAACACAATCGTCTCCTGGCAGTTCATCGAGTTGTATCGAGAATGTAGGTAATAGTCGTGCAGCTGGGTATGCCAGTTACCAATGACGCTCTTTTCTAATGGGCAAGTGATCTAGGTATACTTGCACCCTTAACCTATGGGATTGACTAGTGCCACCAAAAAAAATTTATTGTTACCGATGACGTCTCTGGCGAACTAACAGGAGACGTGTCTAGCCAGAGCGCATCCTGCTCCAACGCTTCAGAGTTATGTGGCCGTACCACAATCTGGCCTGGTGCCATCAGAGAATTTTTTACTACAAATGTAAGCCAGGGAAGATAGCCCTGAAGAGTACGGGCAACCACAACGGCCAACTTCTTAGTCGTCGTTCCAACGGCATACCTACAGAGACGGTATTCTCCAGGCCCATTTCCCGACTAACGATGAGCGGTTGATTATCCGGGGAACGACCTGAAGACGAGATATATTTTGGTCAGCGGTGTATCTCCCTCATGTACGGTCTCCGTACACAGACTTCGAGGGTAAGAGTCAAGCTATCAACAGCTGGCTCTCCAACATCAAGAATTATAATGAGGAATTACTAGAAATTTCACCACTGGCCTTTTTCAGGGCCAATATAAGTATTTACGTTCATTACTTAACTTTCAATCTCATCGGTTCTTTGAAGGGCCACCTAAGTTTGAACTACCTTGCCAACAAATACATTATTACTACCATTTCCAGAAATATTATTCCTCGACTAAAAGACCACGTAAAGCCGGCCACTATTCAACCAAGTAAGTCATTCACTAGCAGACGAGAAGAGTTGTTTGTCGCAAGACTGAGAGCCCCGGTGACTGACGACCCTATATTACCCTCTCGACTCTAAGCATTCAACCAGGAATCACTGATCCTCTCCAAGGTCTGCGCTGGACGAACCTAACAGCTATGAAGGAAAAAAAACTTGAGCTGACGGGAGTCTCCAACGGGCAAGCATCACGAACCAATCTCTACTATAATCTCTTCACCTTAGATCATCAAAACAACTGAGTCTTGCAAAAAAAAGGTGCTTTAGACACCAACGTCTTCGACGTTATACCAAGAGACGTTGGGAAAGAGCACTACAACTACCCCCAAAGCTTCGGACTTGGTAATTTTTCTCCCGATCAGTCTGGGTCTTCAACAGCAGGCCAGAGAATATCACCCTGAGGTATCCAGGCAGTCACAATTGCTATAAACTTTAGTCAAGAAAGAGTTTACTTAAGAAGCTCACCGGTCTTTTTTAGGGTAATCGGACGTCAAACTACCTTACCAACAAATATATCAGAACTTAACAAAGTTGACTGAAAATAGCCTTTAGGGCTCACAAAAGTCTCAAGCATGCCAAAAGTTGCAAGAAGGTGAATTGGAAGGAAAACTTCAAATGTATCTAATGAATACAATTTGAGGCTTCAAGAAACTGACGCAGAAAATTTATCAAGATTGGAACAGCAGCCTCAAAATCGACAAATGAAAAATCCATTACGTGAGAGATTAGCTTTTCATTTTACCCTCACAGTAATCTCTTAAATCTTTAAAAATCTAAATTCAGATTTTTAAGTAAGTAGAAAATGTATTTGTATGTTTATGGCAATAAAAATGTAGAGATTAAGCTCTAGGACTTTGTTGCTCTGGTAATAAAGTTGTGAGATAAGAGAAAAAAAATTTTTTATAATATATATTTTTTGAGAGTTTAAAATCTTAACAGCTTTAAAAAATAGCCCTTTTCGTAAATTACACGGAAGAAACTCCAAATCAACCGCTCCTTATGGCCAACGATTATTTTATGGCATAAGGAACGCACGGTACTGTTCAGCATAATTATATAAAAAGATTTTTATTTTGAGAAGTGTCAGGTAAAAATGTAAAATTTCTAACTGAAAACGTTTCATATTACATGTCAACACACTACGGTGTTTCATTTAGTAAGTCTCGGACGAAGCCGAGCCGGGGGGCCACTAGTCATTTATATAGTTGAGAAAATTAATTATTGCCCTCTCTCTACCCTTCCAAATGCGCAACACATCATCAACGTACCTTGACCAGTGTAGAATGTTACTGGTGAGGGGGGAGGTTTAAACGAATATAAGGTCCTCTACGTGGGACATTGTAACTCTAATGCGCATTTTCTAGATGTAAATAATATTCAGTTGCTGTTTAAGACAATAGAAATAGAAATAGCCAAAAAAAAAATTCATAACAAACGATCAAATCAATTTTACTTTATCTCCGATAATAGAATATGCAATACATGGCGTTTTATAAGATACATACACACGAACACATATATATTGTATATTGAATATACGGTTACTGATAGTCGTAAAACGACAACTACTTTTATAACACTTGTACTAGATTCAAGCAAACTGATACACATAGACCATTCAGCGTATGTCGAGCATCTGACAATGGCGTAACAGCTGTCTGCGATTAATAAAGACATTGTGAAGCAAAAAAATTTTGAAGTTTTTTACTCATTAATATCCTTTTTGATTCAAAATGTTTTACCAACGCCCAAGCGAGAAATTAATTAATAGTAGATTTTTAATCGTTACTTGCATTGTGTTTTATCAGCATTCTGAGTATATTTCTAAAGAATCATGTATAATTTACATACATTCTAGCAATACATTATAAATAATAAGTCCGGTCAATTTCTTACATTATTTGAAGATGGAAGTCTTAAATGCAATGTAAATCAACATTTGTTTTGCAAGAAAGGCTCTGCAGTATCCAGGCGTGGCAGCCTGTGGTGAGGGGATCAGAAGGCAAAGCCTTTGCTTTAGGTTTAAGACTCCAACTGTAGTACGTATAAATTATGGGTTCGTTTGAGGTATGAGTCCATGAAGCTAGTTTGGAGCTGTTACACAATTGTAGCGTATGCTGTGTGACGCTGCGAGGTCTTGTCAAATTTTTTTTTATGTCAGCAGAACTGTTATCAGAATCAGGTGATTGTTGTTGAGCTTCATGCCATAATTGAAGAGGTTTGGGAGTATCGTTCAGAAAGGTGAAGAACGAGGAGTCCCCCTTGCCCGCGCAGATGTGCCCCCTTTACCACACACCTCCTCTTGCACTCTACAATTTTCAAACTGTACGACTGTAATTGATAATACTTTTAAGAAGTGCCTGGAGAGTCGTAATTTTTTTTGTTGAGCATTTTCCTTTTGAACGAAAGTATCTATAAAAACTTTTTTTTTAAATCTAACACATTTATAATGTGCCCTTAATTTTAATTAAAAGGCAACTTAACGTTGTTCTCTCACAAGAGACTGTGTTAAACTAACAACATTTTATAATTTTTTTCTTGAAAATTTACCCTGGTGAAAAATCTGAAAAAATTCATGTGCAGTCCTAATGTGCTCTTATATAACATAAATTTTTTCGGCACATTTCTACGTTTTGAACTTTTTTCCCAAACCTCCTTAACAATTATAGTCGTTAGCAAGTGATAAGTATGTTGTATAATTATCATGTATCTAAATTAATTAAAATAATCGAAGAATTGGCATTACTACTCACAATGACCTATTGGCTATTATTCTATCTTAGAAATCTAGTTAGTCAAAGTTAACAACGCTTGTACTTTCAATTTTATATAACACCAGTTTATTAAGAACTGTAATGTTTCTTAAATTATCATTTTCGGTAATGTATCTAATTTATTAATGAAATGTACATTCGGTTTATTAACAAAACGTGCCCTTTGGCAAGACGGCATCGGTGGTTAGTAACCTAACTGTTTTTAAGTAATACTCATTTAATAAAGTGTATCCTCAGATGCGCAAGCATTGGTGATCAGCAACAAATATTACGCATAATTTTAAATACAATGCTAAATAAGAGTCAAGTTACTTATCATTAATGCTTGTTTTCCTAACAGTATACATATGAAAGAAACATAAAAACTGAAGATGCTATTTGCCAATGCTTGCGTGGCCGAGGATATATTTTGTAAACTAATTATAATAAAAACAGATAAGTTGCTAATCGCCAATACTTTTTCGCTCGAGGGTGTATTTGTTAACTTACTGTAGTAAAAAACAGTTAGATTGCTAATTGGCGATGCTTGCTCGCTTAAAGGCATATTTTATTTATAAACAACTCCAAAAAAATAGTTGGGTTGCTAATCGTCGATTCTTTCTAGGGTACGTGTTAAAAGTACCCTAAGTATACATTTTATCAATAAATAAAATATATCATGTAAGACTATTATTTAAAAATATTACTATTTCAAAGACACTGTCGTTACGTAACATAAAAAGTACAAGCGTTGTTAACTTTAACTTACCAGATTTCTTAGTTAGAGTTAGAGATTAAGGGTTACATTGTAAAGAGCTATGCTATTTTTTTTGATTATTTTAATTTATTTGTATGTAATTAATTTATTCATATGCTTATTATTTGCTTATTACCATAATTATCAATACTAGCATAAAGGATGACAACAATAAACTGATTCTGATAACAGTTTTGCCAACTCCAAAAAACATGGCAAGGCCGTACAGCATCTCGCAGTATACGTCTTCATTATGTAACAGCCTCTAACTAGCTTTACAAGCTTGTACCTCAATCATACCTACACAATACGTACTGTCTACGTACTACAATAATATGTATGTTGGGAGGATTCTGGCTCACTTTCCCCCTTTTCCCTTAGGGTGACCCCTGGGAGTAATACAGGGGCGCTGTAGAGAAAGGGTATGAGGCTCCCCCCTCCAAGTGAATGGCTGTCATCACTCCGACTGAAGAGGGGCGATTGCTTTTGCCTTGAGAAGCGCATGAATGTAAGAGCTTGCCGGTCAGTCGCTCTGTTGTACGAGCTTATCCACACTCCCCCTGAGCTGGGACGAAGATTTACTGGCTGATAAATGTCATGTATAAGCGTAAGAGAGCGCCGAAGTGAGGGTTTGCTTCTACAATAAAGTACTTTTAAATCAGCACATTAAAAAGTAATGTTTATTATGCTCACTTATACGTTTTATCCGTAAGGGTATACTGTATATTTACTTTTTTTTTCATGAAATTAAAAAAAAAGTATCGTTTGCTATTAACATGCTACTCGGGACTAAAAAAACTTATTTAAGTAGTTAAATATTTATTATTATTGAAATAAACACTTGTAGTCTATCATTGTCTATCAGATGCTGTGTATTCTACATCATTTCTGCACTCACTTTCATCTGATGAACTTAACTCATCATTTGTAAATTCATTAAAAGCTAAAAGAAAAATATTACTATAAACATATGATGTATCAACTTGCCGTCTTGCCCCATAACTGCTCATGCGTGCGCAAGTTTGACACAGTTTTATAGAGACGTAAGCCAAAAATACCTCTGAAGCCACATTACATTCTAAGCCATCCCAGATCTGGATACCAGAGTTGGTCCGGCTGAGTACCTACGGGAGCCAGATGAGCATTTCTGGGCGGGTGGGTCATGCATTCGTGAAGTGTTGTGCATATTATAGAAATACATTAATCGTCAATGAATGTATTATTCGCCAGTCTGTGTACATGTAGTGGTTTTTTTGTGCTATTATTTCACATAAAATCAAGCAATACCAGAGGAATGAAGCGTGTTAAATACAAATGCATATGTTTATGTTCAATAACCTTAATTTTAAAGATCATTTTAAATAAGTGTATCTAAAAAATATTTGAATAAGTAATATATAATTGTGGATATTTATTTTCATTTAACATTAAATAATCTACAACAATACAAGCTTCAAACATTGCACTCGTACTTTTGTCAACTTGACAACATTAAATAACCTTAAAAACTACGCTGTTACTTTTTCAAAAATGCTGAAAAAACATAGATTAAGTACAAAATTTATTTTTTACAGTTTATCCAAAGTGAACATACAGAAGATATTTAAAACCTTCTACGAAGAGGTGTAATAATACTAAAAGATCAAAACGACCCGATATTCATGTATCATAAACAGTCAATGTATTATAAAAGATGGCGCTGTGTACCATTCAGTGTAAGAGTTGATACAATATGCATGTTCTTAAAGCAAACATTTTACCATACATTGTATTTTTTGTTTATATCTTGAAAATATGTTTACAAAGTACTAGTTCCTAATATCCAGTAGAAAATATTAGAGATACAATTCGACAAACAAGTGTTGTACGGTGACATTAACTTTGAACCTTTTTTTAAGTACTTAAACTGTTTTTAAGTATTAGCTTTTCTTTCCTGTCATTTTTTTCAGATCGTCATTTTAGTTTCATACTCGATCCATTCAGAAATACATTACAGGGGTCTCAAATTTGTACTCTTATTATATTTTGTGCGCATCGAAATTTTCTACATGGTGGTTTAAATTTATGTGAAACGTTTATTGAGAAAAATAATTCCCCTCTTAAATAAGGTTAATCATAACTACAGAAATTATTTCGTCTTTAACTTAAATGAACTAAACAAAATGTTCAAAATGGTTAATAAAAAAAACAAAATGTCATTAATTGGCACATAAGCTATCTTCTAGCTCTTATGTGACTAAAATAGTTCGCTTCTGTTAGTCAGCATTGTCTAAAGCAAATAGAATAGATCACATGTCTAAAATTTTATTAGTGTCGTAATGAAATAAGATATGCCAGAGATTAGTAGGGAGAGTTCCAGTGGATATGATGGGGAGTGTGTCACTTTTTTCTGTTCATTTCAGTGACCTGTGATAGCAAACTAGCCGAACGTTTTCAGCAGTGGAAGAGAATACTGAAACATGCTTATAGGTATTCAGAAGAGGTAGAAGGAATATGTGTGGACGCATAGCTGTAGCTACATATAGCTTGTGACGTGGCGAATTGGAAATATATCCGAACACGTCACAGAACCCTTGCCACCGAGAATAAATGGCGGGAGTCTCGTTGGTAGCTCTCTCTCTTCTGCATGTGGCTTACTGTAACGTACGAAATCCCGGTGTGTGGTGGGCCACATAGCATACAGTGCGCCTGCGCGGCGAGACAAGGACAAACACTTGAGCTCGCTGCGAGGCTGGTACCAGAGCAGTGTGGTGCGGCATTAGCAGACTCTCGTCTGCTGAATTACTATAAAGCCATAAAGCCGAGATCCCAGTGCCACACACATCAGCAAGTTCTCACACGGCCACCCAAATTTCCCCGTGCCCTCGACGCGGATAGTATCGCCGAGAGGATCAACGAAATCGTCACGTCAATAAACATCATAGCAAGCCACGACGCTGGAGCCGTCGCCTTTGTGATGTGCTGTGTCTGTATTGTAACTTGAGTGATTGCTATGAAATTTCTTAACTGATTCCTTGCAGCACCAGCATGGTGGATCTTTCACAGTTGTTTGCACGTGAAAACATCTTCTTAATTAATTAATTATAGAAATTTGACTAAAGTGAAGTCACTGGTAAAGTAGAAACTCTAGCTGATATATTAAATATCCATCAGCAAAGTGATATGTTGGTACAAAGTAAGACCATAAACGCTAATCGGTATTTTACGCCCTTGGAATAAAAAACTTTGTTTGCAACATGAGTACAAGCATACACCATCCACAACCTTTATGTGCGTCAGTTGCACTTTGCACCTATAGCATAAAAACTATTTGTATTTAAGGCAAAAGAAGAATTACATGCTTTATGATACTCCCGTGTCTTCCGTATAAATAAAAAAAAGTTACTCGATCGGTGGTACAACTCTTCTCATTTATACATTAAATTGTTTTTTTTTTTAATTTTTTTTTATCTACATTTCATTACTTATGAGACATCCCATGTCATGTACTTAATAACACAGCCCCACAAAAAAAAAAAAAAAAAGTTGCGGTACTTTTTAAGAGACAACTGTCTTCCTACGTATTTTGAGCCACTGATTCCGAATTTAAAGTCAAACAGCACCGTCCTCGATCAGTTTTTGAGATAACCTCAAAAAACGTAATTTTTGAGTATGTGATGGAAATACGTAGTTTTCATTTAGGTTTTGCACTGCTGATTCAAAAAATAAAGTCACATTTTCAGAAATACTGATAACTTAGCAACATAACCTTTAAAGAAAAGTATCAACTCTTATTTGTAACTGTTTGAGCACCTTACAATCGTAGATTTTGAGACGTGGAACCTGAAATTCTTACACCCAAAAAAAAGTATACCTAATTAGACATTTGTTTTTTTATGTATTTAGAGTCACTGAATTCAAATATTTTAGAAATTATATCGTTTTTTACAATTATTAGTAGACATAACCTTAAAAAATCTTACGTTCAAGTGCTTGAGTTCCTCATATCACAGCATGATTTTGAAATGTTTTTAAAGGCACTGGACTGAGAAAAGTGCTAGATTAGACATTGAGTAAGAAATTTGGTACAAGATTTTAAAACAAATTGGAGGTAAGCATTTTTTTAAATGCAACAATAAATTCAATACTTAGTTTAAATCAGCGTTGGTATCTCACAGCTGTTCAATAAAGCAATTATTTTTTCTTATCACAATGGGCTCTCTTGCATTCAAAAGACCTTCGTAGTGATTTTTGTCGTTTTGCACTCAGGCACATCCGTTTTTAATGTCCAACAGTAATCTGCCATCATATTTTTATTCCATCGTTCCATTCGATATCGTTGTTCCATCACTTTGATATCTTGGTGGAATCTTTCACCCTGTTCTCCACTGTAGTCTCCAAGATTTTCAGGAAAGTATTTTATGTGAGAATCAAAGAAATGAAACTTCAAACTTATTAAACAATTCAGCTTTTTGAAACTGTCAACCATTCTCAATACATTTTTTCACTATTTCGGACTTTTCACGTTGCCCAGGAACTATTCAACAACATTTTTAAAGTCAAGCCAGGCTTTTTTCTCACGAGTCATCATTTTAGTTAATAATGAATTTGAGGACCATCAAATATTCCTTTCTTTAATTTTGCATCAGACACTTGAGGAAACTGAGACGCCATATACTCAAAATATTGTTCCTCTTTATCTAATGCTTTCACGAATTGTTCATTAAACCTAGCTTGATAGAAAGAGGTGGAAGGAGAACTTTTGATGGCTTCACTAATGAGTCATTGATGACGTTTTCAGATCCTGGTTCCAGTAACATTTTTTTTAGCCAAATTTTTTTCTTATAATAATTTTCACAATCTCGGCTATCCCATAAGCACAAAAAACATGGGTACTTCGTATTTCATGATTGCTGCCCTAAAAGTATTGTGAGAACTTTGAAATCTCCGCAAATTTTCAATTGATGTTGTTCGTATTTTATTTCCACGACAGTTTTCATATTTTTGTGATCTTCTTTAAGTTTTGTTGAATGAGCTATTGGGACTTATGCATAAACGTTCGTGTGGTGAAATGGGACCGCTTTCAGGCTACGTTTAGAAGAATCTATGAATAATCTCCATTAATGAGCTTTGTAAATTCCTGGTTTAAACTCGTCCATCAGTTTATTTATATCCGTGCAATAGACTAAAGATAGTTCTCGATCAAGATGGAAGTATTTTCGAAAACGTTCTTCTCTGTTCTGATAAAAACTGGACTTCGTACCTTTTGCTGAATTGCCTTTTTTTTATAACTTGCAGCAAGGTGTTCAGCACCATCCTTAGGTAATCCTAAGTCTCGAATTAAATCATTTAATTCATCTTGAGTCCACGTCCCCGAACGTTTCGTTATCTCGTTATATGAAATGTATTCATCATAAGTTTCTTCATATTCAGTACTGAAATGCTTGGACCTTTTTTTTCCTCTGGCACGGTTTTTATTTTTTCAGAACTGGAACGAGAGGGGCCAGCCTCTACTAAAATCTGAACATCTTTTTTCATATGTGGTAGTACTACCAAAAACACTTTTGTATAAAAATTCGGTTTTTTTCCTGAAAATTCCTTGTTTTTTTTGCGTCATTCATGCAGAAGTAACAACCTTTTACCTCGTGGTTCTTTCCAAATTGCTGGTACAGTGAATTTCAATTTTTCATTGTTATCCTTCTCCTCACATTAATACAACATTACATAATAAGCGGAGCAAATGATATGTGGAATCCAGCTTTCGTTGCGCACTTCAAATTTGACTTCAAAGTATTTCGTATACATGTTACAAATTTTTTCGTTCATGTTTTTTCGATACTTCAGTGTTTCATATTTAGTACAAATGAAACAAAATTGATTCAGATTGTTTGCGCAAGTGTGTGTGTGTTTTTTTTTTTTTTTTTTTTGATTGTGTTTTATTTTTAAAGCCACGGTAGTTATAATTCCCGCACATTAAGGATGCTGGCCCGATCACAGGCAAGTCCACCGTCCTGGGGGTGATAACCCTCATACCTCCCCAGGGCTAAGTATGAGGGCTTTCCGGCTTTGATGAGGACAATATCAACTCATCGCCGGACACACTACGGCTTCATTCTCACACCTTAATGCATCTCTGCAGGACAGCGTGCCTTCGCTGGCTTCGTTACTGACTGGGTTGGTAGATAAATCATTCTACACATCCCCTTTCGGGGCAGTTGTCATTATCTCTACTACCCAGTACAGCAGCAGTTATGTAAATTGAGTTTCCGAGTGAATCGAGTACACTGAAAAGTCGGCATTTCTTGCTCCCGCCAATCGTGCGAAACTCGTAGTTCAAAACTTAAAGTCATACTTGTATTATAAAGGAAAATAAAAAATTTTATTCAGTAAAATTTATT
>NW_019380144.1:10619-20797 GCF_000648655.2 Copidosoma floridanum | reverse complement strand
GCTCTCCCCCCTTTCAATCACAAAAGTTTTTGGCATCCTTAATGAAATCCATTCATAAAATTTGATCCGGGCAATTGAGTATTTTTTGTAATTAATGATCGTTTTGTAATGTGATTTATAATGTTGGATTAAAACTATTGTGCATAGTTTACGGTTCTCATAAAAGGTATCAAATTCTGAATTTCACTGAATTTATATTAAAAAATGTAAGAATTAAAAATGTTGCAATTGTCAAATTTTAACTGGCGATATTCTCATTTTTTTGTGCTGTAACTTCGTGGAAAAAATATTTAGACAACCTAACCTCACTAGTCAATAGATAATCCAATAACAATTGAATTTTTTTCATCTATTTTTGTAATACGATGCCCCAAATAAAGTTGCAAGCGTTATACGAAGAAAAGTACAATCGATTTGAACTATTTGTATAGTAAAATAAATGTCGGCAGTATAATGCTCAAAAAATATTTTTTAGTGTACTCTGATTATAATACGAAGCAATTTCAACAATTTTGGTCGTAGATAACAAAAAATTTATTACTACATTCTTCATCTACCGATGCTTGTATCTTTCAGGTCAGGGGTAAATCGATATTAGTTCAGGGTACCAAAAGAAATCAACTAGACGAAACCACTTTGACGTTTTACATCTCACAGTATGATTTGGATGGAGTTGAGGCAGGATTCCGTTCCGACGACGTGTTAAATAGGGAAGGTGGGGCGGAATGGGTGGTCGGGGAATATGGGTAATGCTTATAAAGTAAAGAAATTTTCTCAACAAGTAGTCCAAAACTTTTTTTTTTACACTTATAAAGAAATTTAATTAAATGATACAAGAAAAAGTAGGGTAATCGTAAAAAAAAGTATTTATTAAATTAAATTATGGGTATGAAAAAAAAAATTTTTATACCAACTTTATTTGTTTTGAAAAGTATTACAAATTAAGCTTCTGTGGCTCTTAATGCGTGTTATGGATAACTTAACTATTTACAGTTAATATCGTGCTTTTAAAAATGTAATTTCATTCCTTTTCAATTAAAAATCACCAAATTAAAAAAAAGTCACGAAAGGGGCGGAACGGGTGAAACGGATGGGGCGGATCGGCGGATTGAGGAAGTTCAGTCATCAGACGGCTACGACCGATTAGTGAATTGTAGGGTGTAGGTATAAACAACGTTGTAGTTTTAAGTTTTTGTTTAGTTATAAGTTAAACCTAAATGGTTCGAAATTACAAACGTAAATCTGACAGACACTTGTGGTCTGTCAAAAATCTACGAAGAGCAATACATGCCGTACATAATGGTGAAAAAGTCGAATGCGCTTCTGTAAAGTTTGGTATACCTCGCGAAACTTTCCGAAGAAATTATATTAAGTTTAAAATATCTGGCGATGTTGAGGCAATCATTATTAACCCAGTTATGTAAATACTAAATTAAATTTAAGTGATAGTATATAATTATATTGTTTCTCTCAAGGAAAAAATTTGAGGTTATGCAGATTGTAAACAAACAAAAAGTTACTCTGATTTTGATATATTTATTAAATTACAGGTGCAAAGTTTCAATCTGTATTCACTACTGAGCAAGAAAAATACCTTTGCGATGAAAACTGCCAATTTTTTGATTCCTTCTAATTGACCAACTGATAAAACGTTACACATCACAACATTGGGAATTTGTAATAAATATTCTGCTAAGATTGTAAAAGACTGGAGCCGTAATATTCACAATTTTAAGAACATACAGTCATAGTACATTACGCACTTTGCGAGTGAGTTAAAAATGCTTCAGGCTTCATATAAATAAATAGTAAATATGAAATCTAGGGCACTTCTTAATCTCCAAACGTAGTGCGTATACGATTTTACGTTTCCTGATGCTCGGAAGTAAAAACTTCCAAGTGTTAATAAAAAAAATATGTTGAATTTTAGGTCACTGATGAATCCATTTCAGTAACGGGCATTAAAAAAAATGAACAAGACGACGACTCTGTAAATGCTTTCCCACAACTCATTATAAAATATAACATCCCAGATGAGTGCGATGTGGATAGCATTGAGGCAAGACTTTGCTCTGACAAAGTTCTATGTATCCGGATTCCTGTAAAAATCGAGTCAGTTGTCGATATACCAGATTGTAACAAAAATTAAAAATATTGAATGATTCATTGTTACAGGCAATAAAAAAAAATTAGGCAAAAAAAAGTGCTGAAATGCACTGGGGTTGGACACCGGATTCTAGAAGATACCGTAGGGAAAACGAAAGTAGGTGATGGTTTACTGAGCAAAAACGAAAATAAGTGAAAGAAAAAGAGTGACCAACAGGTTTACTCATTATTTATTGTGAAAATAATATATTGAAAAAAATGTGATGAAAAATAAATACGAAAAAAAATTTTTTTTGTTAGAATTTAATACCTNATGTTAAGATCAATTTTGTTGTCCAACACTTAATTCAGATACTTATAACTTGAGAGTCTACTGTAAAAATACCTGTTATGTAGTAAGCTTTGTAAAAAAATGTCCTATAAAATTTTCCCTTGTTTTGCTGTTAAACTTTTTTTTGAAAGAAGAGAAGCTGTAGGAGAGGAAGAGCGAAGACGGGACAGTAAAGGGAGAGTAGCTAGAGAAATTTTATACTTAACGTCGTAATTCCTAGTGAAAGAAAAAAAAAATTTTGTTTTAAACACTTATATAAGTAAGTATTATAATGATCTGACCAACAAACAAAATTTTAATACACTTTGTTAGCATTCATCAGCAGTATAAATTTTTAGTTCTCAGATTACATCTGTTATCATGTCATTGATTTTTACTCGCAATCGTCTGATAAGTTTAATTATATTTTATGTATTAATAAAAGGCATCTCATTAAAAGTTTATGGTTACAGTTCCGTATTTTTTTAGAATAAATTTTAAGAATGTTATCGTAATGTTTCATTTCTTTTCAAAATTATTTATAAAAACTTTTTCATTTTTACAAAAAAAGGAGTAGAATTTTAGAAGGTACAACTTTATTTTCTCCCTTTTTTGACCAAACACAGGTTTACACAGACGGCTCATTCTGGATCAATTGCGAACAGTGAATTAGGAAACACTGTTAATTTCTTTCACAATCGCTTAAAAAAAAGTGTGCGAGAATTCTCTTATTAAAATCATATAATCTGAAAAGTAATTTTTGTGGTTTGCTGTATCGATTTAACCGTCTTATGGGGTATAAGGCCACAAAGGACGTGGCTGCGTTTCCCTGTACTGAGAGTAAATTGAAAATGGCTTTCCATCATTGTACAAACGGTTGGTTTTCTTTGGTTTCCTTATTTTCTTCATTTTCTTACATGGTTTTCTCACTAAATACAATATAACCAGCTTGTGATACTTTTCAAATAAAAATATGATTAAGCTAAGGACAAATCCACTTAGTAAAAATACAAACAGTGGAGCGAGCTCAGTAATGCCAAATGATGTAAATGAAACTTTTTTTTGAACAAGATTTATTCTGCGATGAAGAGCCTTTATCTTTCGAGACATTATTCCATTCTCCCTGTTCTTTTGCAGGCTGAAAAAAAAATTGTTAAAATTCTTGAAAAATAATTTTTTACTCACAAATACTTACAAATGACTCAAAAATTTATGGATTGGATCGTCTTTTTTTAAAGCAAGGCCTCTTTTTCTAGAATTACCTAGTGAAATAGCATAGACTTTGCAACGTGAATTGAAAGTAACAGAGCTTGATATTACATCAGCAGAATAATAAGCCACCTTCTCGTTGCATATCTAAAATTAAAAAAAAAACTTTAAATGATTCATACACTGAAAAATAATCTGTTTTAATTTATTATATCTTTGTAGCTTTCAAAAACTTTTGGGAATCGCTCGGATGTGTATTAGCCTGTAACTAGTGTACCAGCTTGTAACTAGTACATTGCAATATTTAACAATGTCTTTGTATTACTATTTTTCAAGTAAAATTCTTTGGATATTTATAATAATTTTTTTCAAATAGATCTTGGGGACAAAAATCATTCTTTGTAATAGAATGTAAGAAGTATATTCTTAGAGAAATACTTTTACCGCTATTTTAAGAAAAATTACAAAATGTTATAAAAAGAGTATTATAAACAATTTTTGAATACTTTTTAAAAAGATAATGCATCGCCAAATATTAAAAAAAATTAATTAACACTTAAACTCAATATTTAAAATTACCTGATCCAAGACTTCATCCATGTTTGAAGGCATACTATCCATATCCTTCAACAATAAGCTCAATTTTTCATTTACATCGTTCTGGGAGCTCTAATGATGTCATAAAATAAGTTTTTTTATATTATGTTCAGAATTTAAATTAAATTTGAGTTTAATTACCGAAAAAATTTTCAAATTTTGAGAGCCTTTGAAAACGATCAATTTGTATGTGCCATCCTCCAGAAATTCCTGAACATTTCTAAATGGTACGTGTGGTATTTCAACCGTCACAAAACTTGTGAAACAGCCTGAATACATTGAGATAATAATGTATGCTGTCAGATACAGCGATATTTTCGCTATTTTCGATGACAAAGAACTGAATTGCACATCTATAAATTTTAAAGAAATGTTAGTAGTTATAGTCAAGCAATCTTATAATATTTGTTCTTTAATTTCTAGGACTCCTAGACTATATTTAACAGTTTGTAATGGCTTAAGAAGTACGTAGCCTGACATTTTACAACGTTAAATAATAAATCATCATTTTTAGTTTTTTAAATTCAAGTTTCTAGAAATGATGTAAAATCTAAATGCATGTATAAACAGAAGTATCATGTACATACAACGTACAGATAAGTTATTTCACTTAGTTGGTGCGAAAATGACCTCTTCTAGCTCTTTAAAAAATGGTTGCACAATGATTTTATACGAAAATTTTTAATTTTTTTCAACTCTCTTATCACCCTTTTCTTTAGAAGCGTTCCTCTCCAAGCTGTAGGTCTTCGGTGAGAAGGTTAGTGTTTTGTGGCTTACAAGTTATAAGTGTAGTTAAATCAAATAAATAAAAAAGGCAAAATAGTAGGTCTTGTACCATCGGTATACAGTAAAAAAATTTGACAAAAAAGGCGAGGTTTATGTATGTTTGTGCCCAAGGAGCAAACGTTATTTTTTTTTTTTTAACGAGGGCACAGAGAGTTTGCACGTATGTTGAGAAAATAGTAATTTTAAATTTGGTGGTGTATGTCTTCATGGCGAGCACCAGGCTCTGGTCGGATGCACACCAAATGCGATCTTCATTTTTCACTCGGGCGTAGTAAAAGTCCAAGGGTTAGAAAAAACTTCTAAAAAAGAAAAAATAGCTTTCGCTACACAATCGAGATCAAACCGGGATATCCCTACGGTCCCTCGCAAGCCCCAAGCCTTTTGAATATTTGAACATAAAATATACTAAAATTTGTATTTTAATTTTATAGTTTTTAAAAAACTAAAAATTCACTTTTTGAGAGGGAAGGGGGTGAAGATTATTACTATATTTTTCGAGAATGATGTGTTTTTGTAATAAGTATTTTTAACTTATAAACTTTTTTTTGCGTTTGATAAACATACTAACTCTCAAGTACAATGTCGTCCGAAAGTATAAAAAACTATGATTATTTGTGATATTTAATCAAAAGAACTAAATATAAATAGCCCAAACTATTCTGATAAATATAATTTGATTGTTTCTTAATAAAGAAGAAAATTGAAAAAACTTATAGGGTTATTTATTTGTGTAACCTTGTAATGTGAATTGCATGCACAAGCATACAAAGGTCCCACCTTTTAAATAAGATTCTTGCACTTTACACCCACGGTACAAAAATTTCTTTTTTTTCTCAAAATAGGCTGGAATGAGCCCTTGGGACCCAGTACTCTTTTTCCCTAGGGTGCAATGGAATGAGTGGGCACAATATGTGTCCAAGGGTGCTACGTAAGACTTTGCTCCTTCGGAAAGAATAATGTCATTAAGAGCTTGGGCACAAGCATACAAAGACCGCACGCTTTGAACAAGATTTTTGTCCTTGAAGCTCATAGTACAAAAACTATTATGATCTATCTTTTTAATGTTTTTTTGTCACTTGAGAGAAGCTACCCCTAGATTGTCGCCAGAAACATGAAAAGGACAAAAAATTATTAAAAAAAAATATCTATTATTTATAAGTCTACTTTTTGTCGGAATACATGGTGCTGTTAGACAAGTAAAACCTGATAAGTAAAATACGTATCATATTTTTGCTTGTTCATTTACAATAAACAGTGTTGTCTAAATTAAAACTCATGTTTACGAATATTTTCTCGTAGCACATGATATTCCGAGCATAAAAATTTTTATTAAAAAACAGTCGACAAATTTGGAATATCTTTAGTATATATACTCATACAAATCGTTGAGTCATACCTTTTCATTTTATCTTCTAAATTTTTATTTAATGTACCAGTCATCAGTTTGACGCAATTTTAAATACTCATGCATATACTTTTTATAACTCCATTCCTATTTATCTATTTTAATTTTGAACATTTTATTTCATGATTAACATAATGCTTACAGTAATAAGGGAGATAGATGTATCAGCCACATAAACAACTAATTTATTACAAGTAATTCAAGTCGTATTTTATAATCTGCTTGACACGCTTTACCTTAACTTATTCGAGTTCATTAAAGTATTAAGAGCAATAAAATAGAAGGCAAATGATGGAATATCATATAATAAAGTATAAACAATGGAACAAAAGTGTAATTATAGAAAAAATTCAACAATAATATCCTGTTTTATTCCTTCATTTTTATTTCCTTATTTTATTGATTTATTCGCAATGTCATGTACTATGTGACAAGAGATTTGCCCACAGAATTCAGTGAAGGTGACAACCTTTTTTTACGATGTACATGTCGAAATTTTATCCGTATAGATGATTTGTTTAGGAATAACATCAGCATCTAAATCACAGAAAAAAGATGTCACCACCAATTAAACCTGTGATCAAAATTTTTTCCTCATGATACATGACATGGTCAATAGAATAAGCCCCATTTCAAGGGATTAAAAAAGGTACAGCGTACCGAAACAGTTGCAACGTATTCCTTCGGAATAAATAAATATATATAAAAATCAATTACAAATAAGTTTGTTTCAATTATCACCTTTTTTTTAAATGAAATAATACTTTTTGTTTCAAAAACATGAGAGAAAAAATTAACACGATATAGACCACTTGGAATGAATTGTCATACAAATCGTGTACGATATAGTATCAATAACGTGGTGTAAGTATTGGTGCTTTAATATTTTCAGAAATTTCGTAACATTTTACCTGTATATTCCTGGTGGACCATCACTCGCCATACGTTTAAAAAGCCATCCGAAAGTTTTTGGAGAAATCCTCTTCTATCATTATGTAATACTAAAACTAAACTAAACAATATTGATGAAATAACCACGAGTATAACCAAAAAGTACCAGATACACTTGCTGAAAACCTTTTCAACAAAAATTAAATTAAACGTTACAAAGAAATAATGTCATGATTACTTTATACTCTAAATTTTTATACCTCAAAATATGCCGTCCATGGAATTTCCTTGGTATCAGGTAATTTATAATATAAATAATCTTGAAGATCTATGATTTCAATTGATCCCCTAGCCTCATTGCTATTTTCAACAGTTAAATATTCGCCAGTCAAAATAATACTTTCATTTAACAATTTTGTGGAATTGACTGACGTATTTTCAACACTTTTATTCGATGTCTTCGTAATGGAGGTAAAGTTTTTATACTTGTATGCTAATCCAGAGTACGATGCAAAATCTTCAACTACTTCAGAATAAAAAGAAGGCTGCAAAATTTGCCAAAAAGTAATTAATTTCTTTTTATGCAATAACTGTTGTTTCAAAATAAACCAACGTTCTACTTAATAAATTCGTTACCTGCCCAAAAATTTTAGCCGACGCTCCGGTCAAATTCTTTCGTCTCTCAGTGAAAACTCGATCGTCTTCGAGGATTAATTCGTTTGCCTTGCTCCACTTGAATAATTTGTTAACTTGTAATTCATTTCCAGAGCCGAAGGTAAACCATTCTATAATGTCGTTATTACCTCCACATTTAACTAAAATCTCGCTTAATGCGTTAAGGTGGAAATAATTTTTTTTAGGACGTCGACATATGTTAATAATTTGTCCAGTGGCAGCTGACTCAAATAATAATAGCCAAACATGTGGCGATAGGTTATGATCCTTGGAGAAGTGCGAGAATTTTTCGAAGTCATTGTCGCTGTTTAAAAATACAACGAAGAGTGTTTTTGAGTAATTTTTTATTTTGGGGTATTTCACGGGAAGATCCGCTATGGTCACTGCGACCGAGTAAACCTGTTTTTTCGAAAATGCCTTCACCATGTTAACTACTGAATGAATTTCTGTAATATTGGGGAAAAAATTAATAATTTTAGGTATTTATCTCTTTAATTAACACTTTATTTTTGCTCACCTTCGTTGCTTTTATATACGATGCCTATGCTAGTCGTTTTATAAAAATTTTGTACCCCCAAAATTAATGGGATGTCACCTTCCATACTACCGCTTGCATAACATGGCACTAATGGCATGGTGGTTAACATAATAATAATACCCGTAAGCATCATCATTTTTATCTAAAAATACATTAAGAGAATATAAATGTTGGCGCACAGAATTACATAAATCATCATAACGATGTACTTTATACGACTTAGCAAAAACGATACTATTTATCGAGATTACAACTTTCAGTGCATGATAAAACAAATATTGAATTAAATTAAAATATAATACTTCAACAACTATACTATTTTTATTGCATGGTCCAAAATTAATTAGGCATGAAAATTGTAAAATATGTATTTCTATATTATTGCTTTAAATGTATGTTAGAATAGTATTTAATTGTTTCAGACAAACTTTTTTTTCAATCATAAACAAATAATTAAATTTACTAAGCATTTTATAAAATAGTGGATTTTGTGGTTACAGTTCTGTAGAATCTTTTAATTTAACAAAAGCTTGGTAATGCGTGTAAAGTGACGTTAAGAAAAGTTTTTGCAAAAATTAAGCATGATTGTTATTAATAGGAAATACAATTGCTTTTGAAACATTTACTTCTTTATATAACTTTAAGGATAGCTGTAAGATATATATTGTGCAGTAATTTACTTATATAGAGTTTTAAATTTATTTATACTAAGTAAAAACAATATAATATCGCAAATGAAAAGATCAATATATATTTTTGAAATATAGAAAATTTAAGCATGCACTTACTTAACAATTTTAATTTATTAATGCTAACAATAACTTTTAAGAATTCCTTAGATTAGGCTAGGCACGATTGGAACAGACTCTCTTTTGATGCTAGAGGTTTTGCTGTCTTGAGCTTTACAGGACCCTTCTTGCCAATGACTATGGAGTTTATAGCTAGGCTTCTTTGTCAAATTGAATGAAAAATATCGTACAATGTAATCACTGTATGTTGAAGTGTTGTCTAGCTGGTGCACTGACAGACAGTGTCGTGTTAGGGTTGTGCCTTAAAGGGTGTGGTGTTCTGTTTCCCACTACTAAAATTTACTGGCCATCAAGTAGGAGAAAGGTCTCGCCCATAAACATACTTTATTCCTTTCACACTTTGCCTCTTTTTTCTGTATTTTTGGGAACAAACAAATTAGAAGCCAATCTATGTAGGACGCGTTACAATAAAACCAATAAATGACAAATTTTGAATCCTTTTATTACAGATTTAAATTTATAACAAGTAACTTTTTAATTACATTCTTATCTTTTAAAATATTTAATTATTAAAATATGTTTATAAAGGATTATTTTTTAGGTCTGAATTAGTCTCTATTTTACTAATTTTTAAAAACCTTAGTTGTTTTTTAGCGTCCCAAATTTATTTAGCAATTAAAATGTCAACTGTACCAAGCAAATACTTACTATCCTAAGCCTACTGTATAACATAAATTATAAATTTTAGTAATTGTTTTTTTAACTTATGTGCAATTAGGGCTCGAATTATAATACTACTTGGTATTTAATTAAATTCTGCTCGAAGACAAATTATCCTCACATGAACTATATATAACACTACATGCTTACTACGCTATAATATATTATATATTTACTACTGGACTTTAAATT
>NW_019380141.1:0-20493 GCF_000648655.2 Copidosoma floridanum | reverse complement strand
GCTTACTCTGCGTTGTCTGATGTAAACAAACACGGTGCCTGGAAATCAAGACAACTTGCGAATGCTTCTGGGTGAGACTGTCCTTGTGAGATGCCTATTGAGAACTCTGCAGCACACGAGTACTTCTATTAGCACGTACTCGCGCACACCAACAGAAAAACTATCGATGGTGAAATCACTCTGTATTAATTTGAGATTTAAAAAAAAAAAAAAAAAAAAAAATTAAAAACTTAATAAAACAAGTCACAGGTTTCATAATATAGTTAATTAAAAGTTTTATCATAGCAGGAGTAAGCCCATCGATTTCACCAGATTTTGAATTGCAGTGCAGAAGAGCTCTGCGCACTTCATGAGAAGTAACGGGCATTAGACTAAAAATAATTCTACTGGTATCAAGCGGACAAGCCTGGGCTTTAAGTAAGTCCTCTGGGCGAAGTTAAAGCCCAGCATTGGTAATGCCAAAATAAAAATAATTCAGTTCATTTGGTGAGAAACGTGACAAGGGCGATGGTAATCTGTTGCCTTTTGATCCGAGTTTACGTATCTCACCCCATTTACTTTTGAGATCAGGTGCAGAATTAAATTTAGTGGCAATATACCAATTTTTTGCCGAGTCAAAAAGATTGCGTACATTACTGCGTAAGCGGCGAAACTTATCCAGCAGTGATACAGAGTTCAATTGCGTAGCACGCTTATATAATTTGTCTTTATGCTTCATGAGTTGGCAAATCTGGAATGTAACCCTAGGCTTTTTGGCAGATTTGATAGTAATAAGACGAAGTGGGACCAAGGCATCAAAAACCGATAGAAGAACATCAAAGAAGTTACAGGTGAGGGTATCAATAGAAAACAGAGATTCCTCAGTCACCTCTGCCACCCTAGCTGTTACTATTTTGTCATCCAAAACATTCCTATGAAGCTCATTACTTATATTGTCAAGATTGATATCCGAAAAATTGCGAGAGATATATTGTTTGATGTAGTTTGGAGGCTTATAAATATTTAGCGTCAGTTCAGTGAAATTATGGCCGGTAATAGTTGGTGCAGAAGACTTGCTGTAAGCAGAAAATACTGTAGGGCTATTGACGAGAAATAGTTATAAATAACTATATCACGCATAACAGTAGAGGTCATCTTCCAACCATCCACGGGTAGTAGGACTAGTCGTGGCATGTGATTGCGGCCCCGTTTTTTTGTTAGGGTTCCAATCACGACAGCTATCCGCAGAGCGCTCAAGGTCTGGTCGACTCAGTGCTGAGAAGATTGAGATAACGATTTGTTCGTTGGTTGAAGTCACCAATGCTGGGACGCCAGTTATAATTAATTCGACTTTATAGCGTCAAACAAAGTGAGCTAAGCGAATATTAACAGCAGTGCGAATGCTAGCGATATCAGCCTGAACAGTCTCCTGAGATTTCTTGATGGTTTCCTGTAATGCATCGAAGTGCTGTGAGATATTTGCAGAAAAATTTTTCATATATGAATCTAAGGAATCAAGCCGAGATAAAATTGCGTCAAGAGTAGGGTTCCCGTCTGTGTTATAAGGCGTTTCAAAATGAGTATGAAAATCTAAGCTGGCCGATTAAGCCGCAAAAAATCTTCTATTTTTAACTGAGTTAACGTGATCAGGAGAAGACAGTGAATCACGACTTCTTTTTGCGGAACGATGGGCTTCAGAGCATTCACTATTAGAACTCATAAATGTAGGTTGTACTTGTTGAGAGTATTGTGGTATGACGCAACAAAAGAAAGGCGATTTGCTATTATCAGGATTGTACAGAAGTTAGCTGTTGTAAGTATACTTGTAATGAAATGGTTTGGCACAAGCTAAGCAAAGGATACGTTTTTTTATGCCAGTAGACACAAGATTTTCTAAACATACTACATATGTATAAGAAGACAACACATATGAGCTGTGAAAGAGTGTGTGTACATATAAAATAGTAGATATAAAACAAAAGGCGAAGCGTTGGCCTTGAGCTAAGCAAAAATAAACATAGGCAGGTGATAGATGGTACAAAAAGAATTAAGAAAAAAAAACTAAGAAAAATACTAATAATGTAGCAAAAAATGGAAGATATAATGATAAGATAAAAGTAAATACATAGAAATTGATACAGCAAAGTAATTTAAAACCATAAGTAAACGAAATGCTTAAGTAATTTCACACTAAAATATTAACTAAAACTGGTTTTACACAGTCACTGGTTTTTACTTAAGGATACACTCACTGATTTCAGTACAAGATGCAGGCGAGTAGTAGTGGTCCAGCAAAGTGGTGCTAATAAAATAAATCTAACGCTGCCAGGATCAAAACATGGGAGTGGGCAGCCTTGAGCAGGACAGCAATCAGTGGTATGGAGAGCTAACATGGATGGATTGCTACAGCTCAAATAACAGACATCCACAGACTCCCTGGCTCAAAAAGAAGAGCGCTCGCGTTTTTTATTCTCAGTTAGCTAGAGAAAACAGGAGCCCGAGTGCCTGCAAAATTAACAAAATCTCATAGAGGTTTAATAAAGGAAATTAGCAAAACTCTGTATAGGAAAGAGTTGAGTGATAAAAGTGAACAAACACGTCTACTCTAGCTCATCTTACGACAGCGGCCCTCTCCCACTACCATTCCCTACCACTATGCTGGAAGTAAGAGATAAATAACGCATGAAACCTTGTCTTATAGCACAAGGAGAAAGAGAGAGCACTCCAGACACAATATATATACTTTGCAACAAACAACGAGTGGAATCCTCGTTGTAAATAACTTTCTTTTTTTGAAACAAGCTACAGTCACAAAACTTGAACTATACGTGCAATCTTCAAACAATTTTATAAAGCGTTTGTCTTATAACATCAATTTGCATTACTACACTCAAGAATAAAAACAATCAACAATTTCAAGATTTTTTACTACGTCTATTTATTCGAAAAATTTAACAGCAATAATAGCTAAGGCTGATAGGACTTATTTTTTGTAGCGGGAGCTGATGCTTTCACCTGTCCTTTGGTGTGTCGTTATGTCGTATTGCTGGGTTTCTTCTGATAGTGTATTTGGCAGCTGTTGCGGCTCTTCGTCTGTGCAGGTGAGTGAAAGTATGTGAACGTGGATTGGATTTCTAGATAACGCGTCTGCGTTAACGTTCTGTAAGCATGGTTTATATTTTATATCAAGTTGAGAATCAGTGAGTTTTAGTCGCCAGCCTGTAACTCGAGAGAATAGGTCTTTCATCAAAGTAAGCCATACAAGGGGCCGATGATTGGTCACTAATATGAACTTTCTTCCGTACAGGTATACTTTAAATTGCTCTATGCAATATATTAATGCTAGAGCTTTCTTGGAGAAAGAACAGTACTTGATTTTACTCTTAGACAACGTCCGGGGTATAAAAGCGATAAGCTTATCTTTTCCAATTTTTCCTTGTGAGAGCACGTCGCCTACAGCGTAGCCCAAAGCATCTGTTGTAAGTATAAACTTTTATCAGAAGTCAGGGTTGATTAAAATTGGAGGACAGCATATTTTATCTCTCAAAATTCCAAATGCTGTTTGAGTTTCTTCGTTCCACGAGAATTTTTGATCTTTTCTTCGAAGTGAATTTAGAGGTTTTGCTATTTTTGCAAAGTTTTCTATAAGTCTACGGTAGTAGCCTACTAATCTTAAAAATTGTGAAAAGTTTTTCTTATTTTTTGATCTCGGAAATTCTTCAACTGCCTTTACTTTTTTTTGGTCAGGTTTCAGTCCTCCTCTACTAACGATGTGACCAAGATAATTTGTTTCTTGTTTTAGAAATTCGCATTTTTCTGGCTGTAAGACTAAATTCGCTTCTCTTAGTTGCTCTAAAAGTTGAATAATAATTTCACACTGTTTATCAAATTCTTGGGAATAAATGCATACATTATCAAAGAGAGAAGCTGCTCCTTTAATGTTAGAAATTAAGGCAGCTATGAGTGCTAAAAATATTGGTGCACTTATTTTCAATCTAATGGGCATCTTTTAAAATAAGAAAGCCCTAGATCGCACATAAAGGCAGTAAAACAAAAAAAAGAAGAAGAAAGCGTTATCTCCTTTTTTAATAGAGTTAAAGGCAATGACCAAGAATTAATTGAAGCAACTCTCTACGACGGTTGAATACATCAGGAATTCTACACATGACTAGAACACAATATAGTTAAATATTTCATCAGAGGGCTAGGCTGGGTAATAAAAGCACGTATGGGCCACGCGATTAACCTCGAAACTGCCACAACTCAAGCTACAGAAATCGAACGAGACTTTGCGTATTATGAACCCCAACATTTATAAGAAACAGTAAAAATTGTAACTAATAGACAAAGTCAAGATGCACGAATGAACTTAATTAAATTCCCAGAAAAATGACGAATTTGTGAAAGATGAAGGCACGCAGCGGGCATTGCTAGTATTGCTGTAATATTGGTAATGCTGACACGCACCAAGCCACGCTCATGTACAACGCTACACCATCTACAACTGAACCTCGTCAAAGCCACTTCCCTACACCATTATACACCCAGTCCCAAAAAAAAGGCGTGTCATGGATTTAACCATCACCTAACAATTTTGCATTTGCATATCAACCTAACAATTGTGCTTCAAACCAATACATTCACTAACAAACTTCAAACTCAATTAATGATGATCAAAACAATCAAAAATCTTACAATTGTTAAAAAAATTTAGTTTACTAGAAAAGTGGATGTAAAAAAAGCCTACAACGATAAAACTAAGCAATAGGCATCGGGAAACGACTCAGGTTTCTTCCAAAGGACAAGTTTAGTAGAAACCAGCAATGTAATACAAACATCTTTCCAAAACACACAACAATTAATAGAACCATCTTACTAAATAAAAACATAAACACCTTTTGTAACAACCAAATTCAGTGAAATCAATCGACTTTTGTCGTTTGCTCTCGACACCGGTGTGAAAGCATCGGTCATTAAAGAATCCATCATTCCACCAAAAATTATAATTTCTCAAGACACCATTCTACGCCTAAAAGACATAACGAACGGAGAAATTAAAATTCAAGGATACACTATTCTAAGCATTCATGAATGCTTCTTCGAGTTTCATATCATAATGAGTTAATTCTCCATAGAAGTATACGGCCTAATAGGAAACGAAATATTTTTTACTTATTAAGTACAAATCCATTACCATAAAAACTATTAAAAAATACAAAATTACGTAATACCTATCGAAACCAGAATAAATAACATCAGGTATTTTTAAAAACAGCGTGAAAATTTTGTTGTATACAAAAGTATTTCATACATCTTTCGTAGTATTTAGAATGGTAAAAAATTATTCTGCAAATGCTGAAATCCGAAATCAAGACACAAAAACTTCTGTAAAAAACTCCAAAATCCAAAAAATCAGAACACAACCAACCACGATACAAAAATCCAAATTTTCAACTCAACAATCATCAAGTATCCATATCCAAGAGTCAACAAAATTCAAACTCTATAAGTAAATAATGCAAAACTGCCGATGATTGCAAAAACACCGAAGTTGGAAATTATAACTACAATCTATACGCGTAGCATTATGATACAAAATGAAAGTAACACGGAAAACGAACCTCTTGAAAGCCTCAAAAGCTTAGAAAAATCACTTATACATATACGAAAATAGAGACTACGACTTCACACAATATTCAAACTTACCTCAAAAATATTTTGATACTAAGTATCAAGAAGGACTTTAAATATTGCAAAAAAAGATAGTGACATATTTGAAAGAACAAAATCCTCAGAAAATCATACAAGTAAAAGAACGTACCAACAATTGCATAAAAAATTTTAAATTACAAATAAAAGGACAAGTGCTATAAACATTAAAAATAAAAAAAATCTTAAACACATTCGTACACTCAAACGTAACACCATGTGAACAAAGAATTCTAAATTTGTTACATCTCGAACACATTAAACATAAAAAAGATAATGGTAGTCTATGCTGACAATTTTACCTTGGAGGTGGAAGTTCACCCACTATAGACCTCATGAAGCTAAACATCCCAACACTAACTACAACCTCCATTAAACTCAAGCCTTTCCAGCAAACATCCGTCTTACGGGAAAAAATAAATGGACAAATCAAAGAAATGCTAGACGACTAAGTTATTGAGCCTTTTATGAGCGATTATGTGATGCCTGTTTTCTGCGTGCCAAAAAAGTGGGGACCAGACGGACAAAAAATATACAGAGTCATAATAGACTTTAAAAAACTCATTGACGTAATACCCGACTACAATCATCCCGTACCCAACATAGCAGATATTCTAGACGAAATCGGTGCATCTAAATCATTTAATGTTTTCGATTTAAAAGACAGTTATCACCTAATTAAAATGAAATTCACCCATTATTTGATACCATGTTTTTGCGGATCTGAAAATGTTTGTAAAAAATATTGCTATTTCTTCGGTGGTGTCGAACATCTTTTTTCGGTGAAGAGTAATGCTTCTCCTGAGAGTCCCATTTTAATAAATTAAGCTGAATCGGGTTTGTTTGTTTTTGGAATTACGAGGCATGCTTCTCTGAAGCCGTTAAAAAAAGTTGAGAGTAAGATGTTTGACCCGTTGTATATAGGTATCAGTTCTATTGCGTCTAGATTGCGAATGGGTCACAGAGTTTTATTATTTACGTTATACAAGATATTTATAGTTTGGAAAGGGGTGCAGGATGAAGGCTTTTCGTAAGAACTAAAGTGATTATTGCGAGTAAAATTTTTGGAGTTATGATTCTTAAGTATTCAGATAATTTTGGATATTTTGCCGGTGCTTGAAGTGGTAGTGATTTTGTTTTCAGTTGATTTGGTTACATTATTATCTAGTAAAAATCGTGATTCATAATTTTTTCTATTAGCGTTAGTGTACTGTGATGCTCTCATGTATGGATTATGTGGGGTGTTGAGGTCTAATTTTGACAAATCTTGAGTTATTTCAATGTCATTTGTTAAAAGCTTACTTATTTCTTGGTTGAAGTCAGCGATGCAAATCTTTGAAAATGTCAATTATTAATTTGTCTTGACAAACTCTTCTGATGATTTTCGTGTCTATTATTTGCGGTAAAGATGATTTCTTGATTTTAGGAGCATTTACAAGATATATAGTGTCAGGCAAGTCTTTTTGTCTCATTTTTAAGTAAGTCAAACGATCTTATAAAGTTAGTTGTTTTTTTGCTATGAAAATAGGTTTAATTCTTTTAATAACGTTGTAGCTCTTTGACGTAACATGATTGCGCTAGTATTTGAATGTAGTGTGCAGCACGCGCACAGCAAATGTGTTTGTGTTCAGCTGTGTTTGCAATGGAGTTAAAATATTATAAGTAATTTACCAGTATCTTTACGAATGGACGATTCAACGTCAACAGCTCTCCTGTGATAATCGTTAAAGTAGCTAGAGTATTTCGTAAAATAATGAATATAGCAAGATAAAAAGATTAAACAAATAATAAGCAAAACTGAATTTTTTTGCAGCAACAAATATTACAAATATTAAAAGTTATTAAAAATAAATAAATGAATGTTTATAAATATGACTCTCTTGATCAATACCCGGTTCTTGTCTACTGGTCCGCCGCTTCTCCAAGAAAAAAAAGAAAGCCCGCAGGGCGAGATTTTATTTCAACCCTAAATTGGATAAATAATCAGGGGTGGGATCTGTGGTGGGTCAAAGAGTAGAGGTAAATTTGATTAACATATTCTTCGGATAAAGCTGCAGCTGCAAGCCAAAGCCAGATGCTGAATTTGGCACGGATAAAATCAGGAAGTGAAGATCGCTAGTAAGCATGATACTAGTTGACTGTGCATTTGTATCTTACCGTGGGAGCAGCCGCGAAATAAAAGGCACCTTATGGTGTTTGTTACCGACTGTGGGGAGACGTTAAACACTCTTGTAAAATAATTTGCTGCTTAAATGATCTGTCTGTGTAACAATCTGCCCGTAAATTAATTTGCCTCTATAAACATCTGACCTTGAGATGGTCTACCAGTACAACTTTTTCTCTTCAAGTTGTTATTTTTACGACGTTTTCATAAAAAACGTGACGAAAATTTCTTTCTAATAAAACTAGAGGTATGTATGTTGTGATTAGCAAAAATGCTATACCATATATCCTAGAGGGCAAGAGCGAAATCACGTTTTTCGTAGAAATTCATTCATAATTTTTTTAAATCGAGTTTCCAGTATTAAAAGTATGCCGTGTCATAAACTCGTGTCTATCAGTAAGAAGTTGCTGTTATACATTCTGAACTGGTATTTTATTTCACTAAAAAAACTAAAATAATTCATCGAAAGATTGCTGTATCCATGAAAAACAATAGGGCTAACCTCTTGTACATAATAAAAACTTACTAGAGAAAGGTCTCAAAAACTAGTTTTACATTACTTATAAACCTAAATGTATTATATTTAATGGTTGCATAAATCACTTAAAAAATAGTACGAATAATTTCATGAGATCATGCGTGGACTAAAAAGTAATGAATTCGTAACACAGATTACTGAGAAGATGCACTTAATGTGAAAATTGCAAAATTGCAAGATCAGTTGCTGTTAGTACTGAGAAAAAGACTAGTTAAGCTCATAGTATCAATAACTACGGGAAAAAATAAAAATGCGTAGACATGTTAAAAGTTGCAGAAGAGCCGAAACATTATAATGTAAGTCTACAGAAGCTCACCAACACTTTTTTTTTCGAAAACTTACAGTATTGTTTAAGCCAAACAATAATATACACATTCCTTTTATACATACGATAGTTAACCCACACAATTTGTATTGCCCAGGATAGTCTGTCCATGAAAATAAGTTTTGACTTTTTTTTTTATTTTAAGTTTTTTGGTATGTCAACTTCTTATGAATCATCATAAATTTGCTATGGTAATTAACTATGTAAATTAATTTGGAAATAAGTTTTGGAAATAACAGTGATGCAATGGCAGTCTAACCCATTAATAAAATTATTTTACCATTGAAATCAAGAGAAACATTTAAAAATATTCAAAGAAGATTTAAGTAAATATTGAGTAATAAAGTTTCGTTTAACAAAATAAAATAAAATAATGCAAAATACTGTGCCAAATATTGTAATGTATACTTAATAATTATCATGATTACGGTAGTATAATAATCTTACGTAAGATAACTAAAAAGCAAAAACAAAACTAAGACATTAGAAACTTTTGTGTCTGTTCATTGCTGGTATAACAAGCAATATTTGTGATACGTACATATTATGGAATTTGTAGGGTCATATGAGGCGTTTTACGTGAGTCGTCCCAGGCCCACCGCACGAGTGCTAACCCGTCAAAGGAGTTTTTTGTAAACATATTTGTAACTCCACAAATAATTTGGGTTAAAAGATACCAAAGAGCAGACACTTGACCTTCTGAATGCTTGCCGAGAGCCAGCGCAGCGACGCACTATGTTCTAAAACGATGATAACAGAGGTTGCTTAGTACGAAATAGAATATCTCAAGATAGAAAAATGCTGGAAATTTGAGTTTTTTTTTAAACTGTAGATAATCATTCGTCAATCAAGAAGAATGTAGATAAGTTTAAATAATGATAATCTAACCTAAAAATGAATAATTTTCTGAGTTTTTTTTTGTTCAATGAAACTGCTTGTTTTTAATTACTTTTTTGCTGAAAAAAGTCGTACAGAAGAAGGAATGTTGTCATTTTTATTAATAATTACACCAAAAAACGTGGTTTATGTCCGAACATAACCTTACATTGTTCTAAAACGATAAAAACAGAGGTGGCTTAGCACGAGATCCAATATTTTAAGATAGAAAAGTGCTAAAAAATTGAAATTTTCTTTAAATTCTTGTCAATCGAATTGCTAATGTAGAAAAACGAGAGTTGCGTTCAAATAATTATAACGTAACCTAAAAATAAATGAGTTTCTGCCATTCGGTTCATAAGTCAACGAAACTGCTTGTTTTTAATTGCTTCTTTGATAAAATAGGCGTACAAAAGAGAGAATGTTGTCATTTTTATGTACAATTACACTGAAATACATGTTTTTAAAACCTTTCTGTTCAAACGTAACCTTCAATGTAAAATATTAATATACTTTTGAGAGAATAATTTTTATCATGTCATTATACGTTACATTAGTGTACAAAAATTCTTGACGACCATTAGGAATTATAATTCTAAATTTAATTACATGTCTTGTATAGGTTACGGTACTAAACATAATGTGGCAGACAAAAATTTTCAATAATTTTTCTATTTTATTATGTATTAGCAACTAGCAATTTTTAATATATTGACTTAAACAAGAAAATGCAGTTTTAACGTCGAATTAGTATTAGAAGAAGAAAATTTCATGAAAAGGCCATTTTTACTATAACACCTATGTTTTTTTTTATTATGAAGGTTATTTTTTAGGCTTCTCCTTTCTGAAGGTAATTTTTAGATAAGAGTTGAAGAAACTACATTTCTTCAACGAGTGCTTCATATTTCATTTTTTCAAGGTAAGTTAACAGTTTTGTTATATGTATGTATAGAATTTCGTTTGAAATTTATAAGTAACTCTAATTCTTGATTTAGTAATAAATATTATTAACGTTAGCTTCATATGACTACTGTCAGTTACACTTAAACATCACATGAATTAAAATCAAAAATTTCACAAATCATTTTCAACAAAGTACACTCCAAGCTCGAAAGAGTAAAAATAGACGCTAGGAAGAGTAATTCCTCGGTATTTTTCTTTTCAAAGTTATGAGATCGCAAAATTACTCTTTATAAATGGTAGTTTTGAGAATTTCCTCATTTCAAAAGAGTAATATTTAAAAAAAGTTAAAAGCAAAAATCACTCTTTTCAAAAAAGCAAACTTAAATTTTCTCTTTTAAATACAGTAAAGAGCCAAAATAACTATTTTAAAAAGAATAAGAAATCACAATTACTCTTTCAAAAAAGAATAAAAGCCTAGAATTACTCTTTTCAGAAAAGCAAACTTGTTCCTGTTTTCAAAACATAAAACGACATTTTCCCTTTTGTACGTCTTTTTTATTAAAAAAGTCATTAAAAACAAGCAGTCTCGTTGACTGAAAAAGCAAATGGCAGAAACTCATTTTTTTTTTGACGTGGTTATAATTATTTAAACTTACCTCTAGTTTTTCTACATTGGCAATTTGATTACCTATAATTTAAAAAAAATTCATTCTTCTAGCATTTTTCCATCTTGAGATATTCAATTTTGTACTAAGCAACCTCTGTTTTCATCGTTTTAGAACAAATTAAGGTTATGTTCAAACATAAAAAAGGTTTTTTGGTGTAACTGAATATAAAAACGTCAACATTCTCCGTTTTGTACGCCTATTTTATCAAAGAAGTAATAAAAAACAAGCAGTCTAATTGACTAAAAAAGTTAATGGCAGAAACGCATTAAATTTTTTATTAGGTTGTTATTACTTAAACTTAGCTATAATTTTTTTAGATTGTCAATTCGATTACCTACCACTTAAAAAAAAATTCATTTTTCACCATTTTTCTATCTTGAGATATTTGGTTTTGTACTAAGCAACATATGTTTTTATCTTCTCATAAGATAATGCAACGCAGCGGAAAACTTGAGCAAGGGGGCAAAAAATTAATAAAAGGACACAAAAGTTTGTATTTAAGTAAAGAGTCGTGCGAAAAATGTAGAATTAAACTTAATCCAATGAAGTAAAATTAATACCAGGTACTTTCAAATTTCACGCTGTCATTCCAATCGATGATAAAACATAGGAATTAGAAAAAAAAATCTACGAGCTCTGACTTTTAGCGCTCGAACGGCAGGCCTCAGACGATTTACGTAAAACGCCTCATATGAGCCTATAAATTCCATAATACATACGTATCAGAAACATTGCTTGGTATACCAGAAATAAACAGACACAAAAACTTCTAACATCTTAGTTTTGTTTTTGCTCTTTGATTATCTTACGTAAGATTATTGTTACCCTAATCACAATTGTTAAAAATTATACATTACAAAATTTGGCCCAGTAATTCTTATTTTCTTATTTTATTTGACCAAACGAAACCTTATTACTCAAAATTTGCTTAAATCTTCTCAAAATGTTTTTGAATGTTTCTCTTGATTTTGGTGTTCATCTTGATTGTATTTTTGTAGTGAAACAAATAATAATCACTTTATGAATACATTTCATAAAAAGGCATACTTTAAATAATAATATTCATAGGATAATTGTTCTTTATTCTACTTACTTTTTTATGTACATTAGCTTTATATTTTTTTAATAAATCAGTTCGCGAAATCAGTTTTCACGTACTGAACATGTCTTATATTTTCTGGATTGTGTTATTTAAACGTGACGAGAAAAAATGTGTTTGTCTCCTAAACATTTTCAGACATTAATAAAATTTAAATAATTTGTCATTATTACCTTTTTTTACATAAAGTATATAATGTTTCTTTGCTTTGGTTACTGCACCACATACTTTACACTCAGATGAACTTACAGATCACTTATAGATAAACGTAATAATAATAATTGTGTCTACTGTAATTGATTACATTTTTGAAAAATGCCTGACGGGCTTATTTTTTTTTTCTTGAACATCTTCCTTTTGTACTACGTAATCCATAAAAACGTGTTATTTGTTCTAACACATTTGTAGTACACTCTTATTTTAATAAAAAGGCCACTCATCCTTGTTCTTTCTTAAGAGACCGTGTTAAACTGTGAAACTTCAAAAGTTTTACTCTCAAAAGCTTCTCTGGTAATAAATCTGAAAAATATAATGTATACTCCTGATATGCTTGAATATACCATAAATTTTTTTTTACATGATTCTATTTTTTGAACTTTTCTCCTAAACCTCCTTAAAAGATGTACCATGTAAAAAATTTTTATAAATGTAATATAAATGACACAAATGTTAAAAACCGCCCATCACTACAAAGCATTAAATACGTATATGACTACATGTTTGCAAACTGATGAAATTTTTTTTGTTAACGGTCCTGGAGTATCGGAACAAAATTTTGTGTACAAAACATTATTTTATTACTTTATTTTCCAAGGTGAAACAATTTTATCAATGGGTTGGACTGCTATTGCATCAGTGTTGCTCCCAAAAGAAATGAACAGTCACAAAATCTTTCGTTTATCTTTGGATTTTAACAGTATAGAGAAAGTTTCTTCAGAGATGAAATCAGAAAAAAAAATTACGAGAAGTTGTTGTAATTATTTGAGACGAAGGCTGCATTCTTTAAAAAAGCCTTAAAAACAGTAGACAGGAATTTGCGTCATATATCAAGAGCAAATCTTAATTTTAAAAACAAATTAATTGTTTTAAAATTTTCCTGTTATAAAAAGCAAAAATGGAAGTGATGTAATAGCTGAGACTATTAAAGTGTCATTTTCACAGAAATCTTTTATATTTTTAAACTAACTATAAAAATTTTATCAATGGGTTTAATTTCTCTGAATTGTTATTAGGGATTGGAAAAGAAGGAATTAAAACATTTTTAATTTTCTAATACAAGAAAACTTCAAGACTCTAAATACTTCTTAGTTCGGAATAGAATAAAAACTTATTTCCAAGTTAATATACGTAGTTAATTAACATAGCAAATTTATAATGGCCCATAAGAAGTTGACATACCAAAAAACTTAAAATAAAAAAAAAAGTCAAAACTTATTTTCATGGACAGACTATCCTGGGCAATACAAATTGTGTGGGTTAACCGTAGGAACGGTAGTGGGTCTTCTTAGAATACTAAATCTCCTGAAATAAAGGAGAAAACAAGAACAATTTTTTTCATTTTGCGAGGGAGCTGTGGAAGGGCTATAGGGGGTCTTCTGGGTGCTGTGGAGAAACTGTATAGGAAATGGTGACGAGCCCCACCTAAATCGCTGTATATACTCAGATATATACACAGTGTTTCACGTAGTACAGTCAGACCAAGTAAGCGCTACAGCTGAGCTGAACTCTTCACTGTGTCAGCAAATAAACGTACACCAATTGATTCTGCATTTACGTATTAAAAATTTAGTCAAGCTAGTCTGTTGTTACGTTGCTCTCCAACTATCGTATGTATAAAAGGAATGTGTATATTATTGTTTGGCTTAAACAATACTGTAAGTTTTCGAAAAAAAAAGTGTTGGTGAGCTTCTGTAGACTTACATTATAATGTTTCGGCTCTTCTGCAACTTTTAACATGTCTACGCATTTTTATTTTTTCCCGTAGTTATTGATACTATGAGCTTAACTAGTCTTTTTCTCAGTACTAACAGCAACTGATCTTGCAATTTAGCAATTTTCACATTAAGCGCATCTTCTCAGTAACCTGTGTTACGAATTCACTATTTTTTAGTCCACGCATGATCTTATGAAATTATTCGTACTATTTTTTAAGTTATTTATGCAATCATTAAATATAATACATTCAGGTTTATAAGTAATGTACAACTAGTTTCTGAGATCTTTCTGCAGTAAGTTCTTATTAAGTAAAAGAGGTTAGCCGTAATGTTTATCATGGATCCAGCAAGCTTTCGATGAATTTTTCTAATTTTTAGTGAAACAAAATACCAATCTAGAATGTACAACAGCAACTTCTTACTGATATACAGGAGTTTATGACGTGACATACTTTTAATGCTAGAAACTTGATTAAAAATCATTATAAATGAATTTTTTCTTAAAACTTTATTTTACTCTTGTCTTCCGGAATAGTTTCGTACAGTATTTCTCCTAATCACAACATATATACCGCTAGTTTTATTAGGGAGAAGTTTTTGTTGTATTTTTTACTAAAATGCTATAAAAATAACAGCTTATAGGTGGATTGTTACACAGACAGATCATTCAAGTAGCAAATTATTTTACAAAAAAATCATTACGTAGGCATATCGTTCTAAAAGCTGTTTGATTTACTAGCAAGTTGTGTTAACCGTATTTTTTTCACAGGTAGACCCGCCTGAATTTATTTTCTACTGTCATGTCAATTATCGATCAGGTGAGGTTCCGTTACGGTAGGAATACCTTGAACAAGTTATTATGAGAAAGATATCATGCGTTATGTATAATGTGTTTATCGTTTGAAAACTTATTTTAAAAAATGACTTGTTAGGAACATTATGAGAGCCTTGTTTAATTTTTAAGGAGAATCACTGCCAAAAGTCTTATCAAAAAAACTGACAGTTGTAAGAAATTATAACCACCTGAGCGAATTTTTTTCCTGAACACGACTTGCTAAAACTGTTGTCCAAAAATCAATGAAAATAAAGAATAATGTGTGTTTGATCTGATTTTTTCTATAGACTTGATTCGGCAACCCAACATCTAAGTAAAGAAAAAATAAAATTAATGATTAATACAGTAAGTCACTACAATTACTTATTACCGAACAAATTTTCTTATTTTCTTCCAATTTATGATTTTCCAATGATTGACATAAAAGTAAATTTTTGTTTATCTTTATTTTTTACATTTCTTAATTCACAGCTCTTTTTACACTGTTTGTAAGATTTTAATTCCTTTTGAACTCCAATTTTTGAAGGAACTATTATTTTTTTCTGTGGAAACAAGAAAGCTTTTAAAGCTTTTGTTGTCACACGAGTTTTAATAGTTAGTCAAAAATCAAACTTTTTAATTGTAGCAACAATGTACAAACCTGTTTTGAAGTCGAAAATTCTAAGATTTATAATTCTATAAAGCAGTTCGTACATATAGCTTCTCTAAATGAGTCTGCAAGTTATTTGTTTAAGTAGCTTTTGGATTGTTGCTGGCTTGTTTGTTGACATGTACTGTCACAACTTGTAAAGATGGCAATGCCCTGTGTTCAAATACATTTTTGAGACCTGCGATCGGTGAGATGAGCTGGAAGATGCACGAGATCGGTAAAAGGTATCGGGAGGTGGTTACAATTGTCGAGAGACATCGAAAGGGGTTTGCAACCGGACACAAGCTGGAAAACTTTTGATATGGGTAAGAAACGTCTGAAGGCGTTCACGATTCCTGAGAAGTATCAGAAAGCTTTCACGATCGGTGGAAGACATTGGAAGGCGGTGGCGATGAGTAAGAGACGTTGGAAAGCGTTCACAACTAGTCAGATGAGCTGGAAGAGGTTCGACATTGGCAAGAGAGGTTGAAAGGTGCTCACAATTTCCGAGACGCATCAGAAGGCGTTCGAGATTGTAGGGAGGCGTCAGAAGGCATTTGAAATCTGCGAAAGACGTTGGAAGACGTTTGCAATCACCAAAATCATTGTATTATATGTGTGTGCGTGTGCGTGTGTGTGAACACACATATGCTTAACTATTCTCACAGAAATACAGCTCTTTGCGTCCGTGTACTGGTCAGGTTTGATGGCCACATCGTCGGTGGCACTCCACCAAAGACTCACAGCCAATCAAAGCTCACGTTGGTCTAGCAGGCCACGAGAGTCATACCTTGAGAACTAATATTGAGCCGAGAATAAAGTACATTTGACTGAGGGATCGAGAAAAATTTATATACTTACATAATACTTTTTAACCGTTGAACCGCATTAGATATTCATTTATCAGATGCACTGCTACAGTATTTCTTGCCATGTTCTTTGACAATGTGGGTATCTTTTTTGGCTACTGTCAACAATCATTTTACATTCTTTACTTTCTCGTTGTTTCTTGAGCTTAGGTTGCGCATGCATTTGATTTCGTCAGTGGGTACCTTGTATTCTGTAGTCTCATACAGAATGTTAAAAATCTTAGCAACAGTGTATTGGTTGGCAGTGCGTTTAGACTCAATGAAAAAAGTAAGACGTTTGTTAAGACGATACAAAATATTTGAAATATTCACCTTCTGTTGCAAAAATTAATTATTTCAAATCCTACTCTATTAATAATGTTTTGATAGTCTTGTTCCCCATTTTTATCAATTTTATCTTTTAAAGTCGATTCAAGCATCTGTATCCTACCTTAAAAAAAAAGTAATATGACTAAAGCCTTTTATTCGTTATAAGATTGGTTGAAACACATCACGTAATTTTTACTGTAGGGAAATAAAAAAATGGTGATTCCAAAAATTATTTAAAAAAAGGTGAAATGGAAAAAATGTAAAAAGTGATTTAGTTGATTAAAAATTAAATTAATTGCATACTGATGTTATTCACGTATTTTTCTTCATTACTGTAAAAATAAAAGGTCATGATAACCCTGAAGTATAATGCGGTCTTACTCACGCATAACACCAAGACCAAGCAAGAATGTTGGAGTTCTAAAAGTCCAATGCGATTTTAGCTATGTCATTTAAATATTCAGCAACATCTATCTTGACTGATTTTATGGTTAACGTTCCGGCATCTGTTTCTTTAGCGGTATACTTGTCATATCCTAGGCGAACGAGCTGCCTTCTTCTCTCGGAATTGCTTGTCTAATCATGAACAGCACGACACCACATGATTAAATGTCTTTACAGTGTTACAAGCTCTTCAATATACTGGCCTGAGTACAATCCACGCCAAGTAAACAATGATTTGCAAAAACGTTACATTTATTAGATTTTATTTTAACACCTAATGCAAAAATAGTTCCAAAATTAACTTGATAGCAAATTCAATTTCTAACAGAAATCAAAACCTCAAGCTGTTCAATAGTTACTTGATGTATAATCTTATTGTTTTTGAGAAATATAAGTGTTATGTAAACATTTTTACGACTTTTTGGTGTCAAACACCCTTTCAACCAATCATTGAAACCGCCCTAATTCTTTTGAAAATCACGTATGGTGTAAGAAATTATTTTGAAAAAAATAGCAGTATTATTTAAGTGGATTATTAGCCAACCTTTCCATGATCCGTCATCTCTCTAAGGGACAAAATAATAGCTATCTCACAATTCATCTTACAAATAAATTTTTTTGAATACATGATAGCCACCTCAGTAAAAGGTTGGAATAATTATTCTAGGGCAAAAAGCCGAATCCACATTAATTTTTAATGAGATGTGGTACAGCATATCATCTATGCCAGACACATTTTTTCCATTTCACCTTTTTTTAATCCACTTAAATAATACTGCTATTTTTTTCAAAATAATTTCTTATACCATACGTGATTTTCAAAAGAATTAGGGCGGTTTCAATGATTGGTTGAAAGGGTGTTTGACACCAAAAAGTCGTAAAAATGTTTACATAACACTTATATTTCTCAAAAACAATAAGATTATACATCAAGTAACTATTGAACAGCTTGAGGTTTTGATTTCTGTTAGAAATTGAATTTGCTATCAAGTTAATTTTGGAACTATTTTTGCATTAGGTGTTAAAATAAAATCTAATAAATGTAACGTTTTTGCAAATCATTGTTTACTTGGCGTGGATTGTACTCAGGCCAGTATATTGAAGAGCTTGTAACACTGTAAAGACATTTAATCATGTGGTGTCGTGCTGTTCATGATTAGACAAGCAATTCCGAGAGAAGAAGGCAGCTCGTTCGCCTAGGATATGACAAGTATACCGCTAAAGAAACAGATGCCGGAACGTTAACCATAAAATCAGTCAAGATAGATGTTGCTGAATATTTAAATGACATAGCTAAAATCGCATTGGACTTTTAGAACTCCAACATTCTTGCTTGGTCTTGGTGTTATGCGTGAGTAAGACCGCATTATACTTCAGGGTTATCATGACCTTTTATTTTTACAGTAATGAAGAAAAATACGTGAATAACATCAGTATGCAATTAATTTAATTTTTAATCAACTAAATCACTTTTTACATTTTTTCCATTTCACCTTTTTTTAAATAATTTTTGGAATCACCATTTTTTTATTTCCCTACAGTAAAAATTACGTGATGTGTTTCAACCAATCTTATAACGAATAAAAGGCTTTAGTCATATTACTTTTTTTTTAAGGTAGGATACAGATGCTTGAATCGACTTTAAAAGATAAAATTGATAAAAATGGGGAACAAGACTATCAAAACATTATTAATAGAGTAGGATTTGAAATAATTAATTTTTGCAACAGAAGGTGAATATTTCAAATATTTTGTATCGTCTTAACAAACGTCTTACTTTTTTCATTGAGTCTAAACGCACTGCCAACCAATACACTGTTGCTAAGATTTTTAACATTCTGTATGAGACTACAGAATACAAGGTACCCACTGACGAAATCAAATGCATGCGCAACCTAAGCTCAAGAAACAACGAGAAAGTAAAGAATGTAAAATGATTGTTGACAGTAGCCAAAAAAGATACCCACATTGTCAAAGAACATGGCAAGAAATACTGTAGCAGTGCATCTGATAAATGAATATCTAATGCGGTTCAACGGTTAAAAAGTATTATGTAAGTATATAAATTTTTCTCGATCCCTCAGTCAAATGTACTTTATTCTCGGCTCAATATTAGTTCTCAAGGTATGACTCTCGTGGCCTGCTAGACCAACGTGAGCTTTGATTGGCTGTGAGTCTTTGGTGGAGTGCCACCGACGATGTGGCCATCAAACCTGACCAGTACACGGACGCAAAGAGCTGTATTTCTGTGAGAATAGTTAAGCATATGTGTGTTCACACACACGCACACGCACACACATATAATACAATGATTTTGGTGATTGCAAACGTCTTCCAACGTCTTTCGCAGATTTCAAATGCCTTCTGACGCCTCCCTACAATCTCGAACGCCTTCTGATGCGTCTCGGAAATTGTGAGCACCTTTCAACCTCTCTTGCCAATGTCGAACCTCTTCCAGCTCATCTGACTAGTTGTGAACGCTTTCCAACGTCTCTTACTCATCGCCACCGCCTTCCAATGTCTTCCACCGATCGTGAAAGCTTTCTGATACTTCTCAGGAATCGTGAACGCCTTCAGACGTTTCTTACCCATATCAAAAGTTTTCCAGCTTGTGTCCGGTTGCAAACCCCTTTCGATGTCTCTCGACAATTGTAACCACCTCCCGATACCTTTTACCGATCTCGTGCATCTTCCAGCTCATCTCACCGATCGCAGGTCTCAAAAATGTATTTGAACACAGGGCATTGCCATCTTTACAAGTTGTGACAGTACATGTCAACAAACAAGCCAGCAACAATCCAAAAGCTACTTAAACAAATAACTTGCAGACTCATTTAGAGAAGCTATATGTACGAACTGCTTTATAGAATTATAAATCTTAGAATTTTCGACTTCAAAACAGGTTTGTACATTGTTGCTACAATTAAAAAGTTTGATTTTTGACTAACTATTAAAACTCGTGTGACAACAAAAGCTTTAAAAGCTTTCTTGTTTCCACAGAAAAAAATAATAGTTCCTTCAAAAATTGGAGTTCAAAAGGAATTAAAATCTTACAAACAGTGTAAAAAGAGCTGTGAATTAAGAAATGTAAAAAATAAAGATAAACAAAAATTTACTTTTATGTCAATCATTGGAAAATCATAAATTGGAAGAAAATAAGAAAATTTGTTCGGTAATAAGTAATTGTAGTGACTTACTGTATTAATCATTAAT
>NW_019380140.1:14551-29619 GCF_000648655.2 Copidosoma floridanum | reverse complement strand
CATACTGACAATAAAATAAATTAAATATATATGAATACTATATTCTGATTACGATACACAATTATGTGTAGTATGTAAGTAGTCAACTCATGTTAGTATAAGTACAAGAAAATTTTTTTATTTATTACAGCTATTACCTGACAAGAAATTTAAGTATACCAGCTACCGACGTAAAAGAATGTTGAATGGACAATACCGAGCACTAAATCACCATTAAATCGTATTTTCTTAGTACTTTTATTTCCTACAATCATAGTTCTACATGATTTGTATTTAAAAAATAAAAAATAAAAAATGTGAATCGTTGCCGTACCAGTACTAATGAATTTTTTGGCCGAAAACTCAGTATGTTGTAGTACAGGTTTTTGCGTATGCAAGAAATGGTATTTTATATTCATAACTCAATGATTATAGTTACGGTAAGTATGAAGTATTGTCAAATATGGCCATTATTGCCGTATTTATAGTTTACAAAATTGAATAACTGAAATAATTATTTAGTTTAATCATTCCTTCTGAACTGTCAAAGTAGAATGTATTTATGTAAACTAAGGACCTGCGGTCCGTATTAGCCTAGGCTCAAGTTTTGCAACACTGCTAAAAGCAGTTTATACGAAGTTAGTGATACGCGGGTCACACTAATTCATGATGTATCACAGATAAATTGACTACAATAAAGGTAATTGAGATAAAATAAAAAATGATAGTTAAATAATTAAAAATTAAGTAGTAAAATCAAATATAATAGAATCTACTAATGATTACAATGTTCTTAAAGTTTTAAGATATAAACTAGCTTGATGCACATGTAATAACGCATTCCATATATAATTCCATTACTTGACTCTAGAACCTTCACTACTTATATAATTAAATAAGCGGTTTTGAAAAATGCTGGAGTTTGGATGTAAAGTAAAGAGTTAATGCAGTTATAACAAACATTAACTAGGTATATCCTCAAACAAGTTAGTCTAATTTTCTGAAATTCTACATTAATGAATGCAATAACTTTTCGCTTCAACGGAATCCAAAACTTCATTAGCCCAAGTCTCCGTGAAGAAACTAGACTGCCACACATCTGGATTCATCTATAATATTTATTTGGGCCATTTTGTATTTGAAAATAAATCCAGAGTTACTGTAGCCCAAGCCTCTGTCAAGATACTGGACTGCTGTACATCAATATTTTTCGTAAAAAGCCATCACATTAAATATTCCAAGTTAATCGTTACTGCTGTTAATAAATAATTTTTTTGTAAGCAATCACATTAAGAATTCAAAGCTTCTATCTTAAATACAAAGCTTTATAAATTACGAAGGAGAATACTTTTAAAGAAAGTATAATGAAAATGTCAAGTTGTCTTTGCACTTTTGGTAAAATCTTAAACTGAATTAGCCCAAGTCTCTGACAAGATACTGGACTGACACACTAAGATTACAAGGGCATACATTTTTCAACTTATATATCACGAATGTACAGTGTTTTTACAATTTTCTTTATAAACAAATTCACTGTGCATAGCACTATACAAAGTTCTTGTATTCTACATGAAAACTTCACATTCGTAAATTAAAACACAACTAATTTTGAAAATCATTGCAACGGGAGAGTTAAGTTGCTATAGCATGCTTAAATGAATCCTGATATTGCTTTAGCCCAAGTCTCCGTTAAGGTTACTGGACAGCTGCAGTGCTATTATCTGTTACCAATGTATTGTGCTGACGAACATCTACACAAAGAAAATCTCAATTGCTTTAGCCCGAGCCTCCGTTAAAATACTGGACTTCCACACATCAGATTTTTCAGGGCAGAAAGCTTAATCTGTTTCCCCTTTTTTCCGTACTAATTTCCCACATAAAAACGTCTTAACCTATTGTAGTCCGAGCGTCCGTTAGGATACTAGGCTGCTACAAATCAATACTTATTTGTAAAAATATTACACTAAGAAGTAGAAGTTATTATTTCCTATGGAAAACCCTACACGCTATGAAGTAATCTACTTTTGAAGAAACTAGAGTACAATGAAAAAGTTGAGTTGTGATCGCACGCTTGGTGAAATCTTAAGCTATTTAAGCCTAAGTCTATGCTAAGATACTGGACTGCCACGTTAATATTTAAGGGCATATATTTCGACAGTATATATGATGAATGTAATGTGTTCTGACAATCATCTTTTTCAATTAAATTATGATTTGCTGTCAGGTATTTGCCACATTAACGTAAATTACATCAGTTGCATTTATGGACTTAGTAAAATCGCTATGTTAAGGAAACATTCAAATAGTTATATGGCTTTACACAACATTCGTATGTTATTGTTGTCATTGAATACTGCCGTAAGACTTTAAATACGATATGTACTTGTAAGTACAACGTTATATAGTGTTGGGAGCATTACCTAAATAGAACGCTTATTGATAATATCAAAGAAAGTTTGTTTACCCCTAACAAATATTGATCCTAGTAACTCCAAAAAAATACTTTTTTTTAATGATGTTCCGAGGCTCTAAAGATCCATATGCTTTTTCAAAATAACAATTTAATGTTTAAAACCACTAAACATCGTACTATATAGGTCGATACCGTAGTAAACTTCAGGTTTTTACAATTTAAAAATTTGAGGACACAAACCTGGAGTTAATGCAGTACGGTTACTAAAAACTTGTCTGCTGATACTTAGTAGCGCTCCCTATTATTGAGGAACTATAATCTCTTTTGTATTCTACGATCTGTGTGAAAATTCTATTGCATTCATAATTTTCTAAGATTATAACAACCAACTAACTGTAAGTATGTATAATGCAAATTAACCTTTTTTTAGCATGAAATAACAGTTTTTTTACAATTACTATTTACGTTGGAAAATTTGTGAACTAATATGTATTTGCATACTGACAATAAAATAAATTAAATATATATGAATACTATATTCTGATTACGATACACAATTATGTGTAGTATGTAAGTAGTCAACTCATGTTATAAAATTGGTGTTTTACAATACGCGTGAAAAATTACTAAAATCATTTTCGAAGTCACTCATAATTTCGTTTTTTTAATTTTTTGTTATCATTATTCATCACTGTTAAGAGATTTTCTTATACATAAGTTTACGTATATTTTGTGTTTAATATAAATAGTTGTAAAGATTTTACACGTTCTTGTAGCAAAAAAAATCTCTTTTCATTTATAAACTAAGTTATCAAGTGCAGTAAAATCACTGTGTCAAAATCAAGCACATTTCTTTTCCGTATTGCGTCTTTTTAGCATTGTTCAAGAAAAAGGTTTTATTAATCTGAAATTTATTGCAATAATCTTTTCTTTTTTTTTTTTTTTTCTTTAAGAGTACAGTACTTAACTTTTTAAATTATACAGTTCTTCATACTTAAAATATTGTGATAAAACAATTCCATACTTCTAAAAGTCAACATCAGCTCGTAAGCCTTTCTGATATGATTAATATTATACATTTTATTATTATGATTTACAGAAAAAAGTATTAAAAAATATCGTCACTAATTTTCCAACTATAATAATTTTTTGTAACGTTTTGTACTAGTAGTAGTTTTTCCTGTAAAGTATAAGCATGAAAGGTATTTTTTTATACATTTTAAATATCTTCTTTACAGTTTCTCACAAATTTCGATTAAATGGGGCATCTCACAGTGACATGAGCTTATAACTTTACTTTAGTCACTCCGGTAGTCGTACATCGTTGGGGAATGTAACCCCAACAATGAATTCTTAAATTGCATAAATTTTCAAATAATATCAGTGGTTCTCTTCCCTAGATTAATATTTATCGTAATTAATTTACTATTACACATTAATTTCGCTCCGTCCATAACAAAAAATATAAGTTATATTAGACAATTCAATAACAATATGAATAACAAACTACACTTTAGTATGGTATTTGTTATCAAATATATTAAAAAGAGGCAGTTCATTCACTTGTATGAATGGAGTCTAATTGGTATTATCAAACTTTTTTTTTGGACACAATAAAATTTATCTTTTGTAAAATACTACAACTATCTTTATTAACTTTAACAAAACACGATCAAATAACGTATGCTTTTCAATGTTATGGTATATTGTACGAAGCAGGGGGCCATCAGTTACGACTTAAATCAGTATGTAATAGAGAAGAGTGTAAAAACATCTATATTTGATGACAATAAAACATACGGTAATAATACTTTCTTAGCACAAGCATGTGACGTTACAATACATCCAAAAGCATTTCGAAGCAGAGGCCGCCCAAGTCATAGAGATATGGGGGGGCTCACTATACATATACATTTATCTTATTGAGTTATTCGTATTTTTAAAAAAATGGGTAATCAATTTAAAATGAGTAAAAAATACAGTATGTATTATTAATTATTATAAACCTACTTAGTATATGTATATACATATAAACTATGCAACAACATACATATAATGACCTTAATTGTCGATAGTTTTTCACGTATTTTAATTGAATCAATCAGCAGCTATGTAAAGATGAAATTAACTTATCATAATTATAAATTATTAAAAACATATTTTATGATATTTATCTCAAATACAAATAGATAATTAAAATAATTTTACATTTTTTGTGGCAATTCAAATGTTACTTGTCTTTCAGCATTTTTTAATATAAATTCTCTTAGTAATGGATTTAGATCTATGTTTCGTGCTTTTGATTTGTGTACACATAATAGAACTAGATAAGTCAAACGATTATATACCCGAAGCGCTCAATGCTTTGTAACCCAACTGATCGAGTGCCTGCACTGATAAATAATTATTAAATGAATAAATCCTAAGCGCTCAATGCTTCATAACCCAACTGATCGAGTACCTGCACTGATAAATAATTATTAAATAAATAAATACCAAGTGCTCAATGCTTTGTAACCCAACTCATCGAATGCCTGCACGGATAAATAATTATTAAATAAATTAATCCTAAGCGCTCAATGCTTCATAACCCAACTGATCGAGTGCCTGCACTGATAAATAATTATTAAATAAATAAATACCAAGTGCTCAATGCTTTGTAACCCAACTCATCGAATGCCTGCACGGATAAATAATTATTAAATAAATTAATCCTAAGCGCTCAATGCTTCATAACCCAACTGATCGAGTACCTGCACTGATAAATAATTATTAAATAAATAAATACCAAGTGCTCAATGCTTTGTAACCCAACTGATCGAGTACCTGCACTATAAAATAATTTACTATTAAATTGATAAATTCCAAGCGCTCAATGCTTTGTAACCCGATGGATCAAAGCTTTTAGAGCCAGGGATTTATTTAATTCATTATTATTCAATAGTTCAGGCACTTGATCCGTCTAGTTTTAAAGCATTGAGAGCCAGGGATTTTTTAAATTCATTCTTATTCAATAGTTCAGGCACTCGATCCGTCTAGTTTTAAAGCATTGAGAGCCAGGGATTTTTTAAATTCATTATTATTCAATAGTTCAAGCACTTGATCCGTCTAGTTTTAAAGCATTGAGAGCCAGGGATTTTTTAAATTCATTATTATTCAATAGTTCAAGCACTTGATCCATCTAGTTTTAAAGCATTGAGTGCTTGGGATTTATCTATTGAATAATAAATTATTTTATAGTGCAGGTACTCATTTAGTTATGTTACAAATCATTGAGCTCTTGGGATATATTTATTTATCAATTGTTCAACAGTGCAGGCACTCGACCAGTTGGGTTACACAGCATTGAGCGCTTGGGATTTATTTGTACGATGCAAATTGAACGCACCCTTTGATTCGCCTTTATTTTTATTTTATGCATAAAGTTATAAACTCAAGCAAAATTTGAGCATGACTATCTGTCTTTTTTTGTCATTTTGCTCGCGAGCAATCAAATATTTTTTCGACATTTATGTCGGAAACTGGGGGAGGGCTGCGCCTCCCCAGTTTAAAAGTTGGGGGGGCTCGAGCCCTCCCTGCCCCCCCACCTGGGTGGCCCCTGTTTCGAAGGATTTGTAACGATCGTTATGTAAATATTATTCGTCATCAAGTATTAATTCAACAACCAAGACATTTTTATAGGATTACCAACAAGTGCCGAAGTCAGAATGTATGTGTAACGATTTTTTTTATGGTGTGGAAAATTAAACGTTATTTTTTTCTCGCAATTTTTAAAAAAAGTCACTCGGCCTTTACACGCGGTTGTGTTGTTTAAGACAGTATAAATTTGTGACTACGTATCTATCATGTTTTATGTTGTCTTATCGTGATGAGTCATTTTCATAAATTTATTTACATTATTACCGTTATAAATAAATAAAAAGACCTAAATTAATAATTGTAAAATCATGTTTTTTTTAAAAAGTTTTTTTAGTAATTTTATATTATAATTATAAAATTAAATTTTTCTGAAATATGTGTAAAATGGACTCTTATTATAGAACATTACGACAAAAGTCAATTTATTACTAGATTTACAACGGTTGTACTTTGCTATTAATCAACTGTATTAGAAATGAAAACTAAGTTTTTAAAGTTATAGCGCAACAAGATAAAATAAGAATCGATTATTTTACTGTGTACATTTTTCTCTAAAGTATAAAAATCAATTTGTGACGTATATCCTGTCATTGGTACTTCAACCATGCGTTTTTTATACGTTGCAGTGTATGTTATTCACTAACAACACCAACCTTTCATGCTTTTCGTATTCAGTTGTGAATGAAAAAAACTATTTACCTTTGTGAGCAAGTGGAAAACAACACTTCTACGTTATTGTGCTCCTTCCAGTGACACGTGTAATTTTTCTGCATACAAACGTCGTCGCTTAGCATTGCCAGGGCACTTTTGATTTTTCCGTTTCCTTTTTTTTTGTCGATCGCCATTTACACTACCTATTATCTGATCTGTTATAAATTTAGTTTTAATTAAACATATTATACTCCGGAAATTAAATCATAGTGATCGTTTTTTTGGACACATTTTAAATACTAGACTGTAATACTACTTGGCTTTACATATATAAAATATAAAAAAACATTCTCATTGTACATTGATTAACTTAAATATTCTAACACAAATTAAGTAATGATTTCTCGATCGAAATCGCCATATCGTGCAAGTATAAAAATAACGGCATTTATAGTAAAATTAGTATCTTTTTAACTACACAATAAGTGATGATTACATAATAGCAGTTTTTAAATTTGGTGTTGAACAGAAATATATTTATATAAAAATTGTGTTCGACGAATTTTTTGCTACGTCAACGGGAAAAAGTTTCATATTCTGCGTACGTTTTACAACATAACCAATATTTTAAATACTGTTAATAGTATAATACCTGATTTGGTCGTTTGGATTATAGGAGAATATTTAAGGTCATCATTATCAGAGTTTTCTGACTCTAGCAAAATTGTGGGTGCTTGTTGATTGGTTGTAGTATTTTGAAGCTCGTCTCCACTCTCGACATCTGTATCCGGAACTCTACCCTCTGAAACATTTTATTAGCATACATCCATATAAAAACATTAAAAAAAACAAATAACAATGTGGTCGTGTGAGAGCCCAATGATGCGATTTATCTAAAGTCCCGGTACATCCTTAAATAAACTTTGATTTATACTTACCCCAATAATTACCAACCAAAAATTTGGAATAAGTGCTAGTGCTCTGTGCTTGGCCCTCACAGTAATTATTAAAATCAACATCAAAGTTGATACTGCAATTTACACTAGCGTTGTTACTTGAGACATCCAAATTAAGATTTTCCAGGTTGTGCCTACGTGATTCCAACTGACAATTTTTGAAATAGTTCTTTTTGGCACTCAGTTCATCCTCATCGACAGTATTTTGATCAACTGAAAGAAATTTATCACTTTCAATGTTTGAATATTACAATTGATATAACATTTACTATAATTTATTTATTTCATGCACATAATTGTTTCTGTAATGTTTATTGATAAAGTGTAACACAAAACATAGCTACTATGAAAAATTTTTCTAACAATTTTCGAACATTGACAATAAATTTTGTAACACACATTTATGGAATTAAAAATTTTTTTTACTTACCGTAATCATAACCTCCAGTACGTCGAAATTCAATCGAAATGTTTGCTTGATCGCTGTTGTACAGTCAGAGAGTCTTATTTTTCAAAGCCTCTCTGAGGCTTGAGAACCTTGTCAGTATGTTGCACACGAATTTATAAAAAAAGAATAATTTTACACATAAAGAAAAACTTATTGTAAATGACAGTATTCTAGTTTATTAAGTTACACAGATTAAACACTTAAAAAGTTACATACGCGCGCGTGTTACAAGACAAATTAATACAAGATTATGCATGCATAGAAGCTCGTGTCGGGGCCCCATAAATAAGCGAGTTACAACAGATGTGATCGCTATTCAAGCAACTATTAAGCCTCTGGCTACCAATAATTTATAAAGGCCAACAAGCCTGATGTTAAACAAATACGAAACGCCAGTAGCGGATCAGGTAGCAACAGCACGATGCAAAGTGGCAAACTCGTGAGAGGCAGAGAGCACTACGCGTGCTCTCTCTCGCAACGCTACGAGAAGACTGACTCAAGATGACAAGCTTAGTGCCAACACAAAAAAGGAGGGAGCGCCTTCGTGTCTCATGTTCACGAATGGGCAACTCACCTCAAATAGGCGCAGCAGCCGTAATTATAAATCGATTTTCCCTACGTTGTGTTTAAGCATTTTTGGAATGTTTACATGAAACGTCGTTTTAACAAAAAAAAAGGATTTACGCCGTAACAGCTGTTACTTTCAAAACTTGTAAAACTGCGGTTAAGGTCATTCTGGGAATTGACATTATAATATTGTCTCGACAAGCTCAAGTTCTAGTGAGCAATATTTTTAATCGAAGTGCTCAATGGATGTTGGTTGTCAACAGTTTGTTGATGTAGCAAATTTTTCGATGCGTTATCATTGATAGCTAGATGATGATAAGTATTTTTTATTTTATTTTATCAGAGTGAGCATTAGTACAATTGTCTTTTTATTGCCATGTGAAAGTTCTGTGTAACTAAAATCAAATTTATCTTTTTTTGATGATACGTCATCATTACCATCATTCTTGTCAACACCCACATTTTTTCCCACATTATTTTTTTTCATAACTCTAGTATCAACTTCATGATCGATTTCAAAGTTATTTGTTTCTTTGTCATCAATGTGACTACCATCAATGATACTTATATTGTCCGGTAATAAAAATCTTAGCAATTCATTCAGAGCATCATGTCGACCTGCACTCAGGCTTCCTTCTTCGTGGACGTTGATGTTGTCAGATGGTGCTGAATAAAACAAATGTATGTATTTACTATCAAATGGTTCTATTAAGCAGCATAATCCGTATAACTATGTTCTCGGGAAATTCCACAAATAACTTACGAGAGGTAGTTCTATTCTCATGTGCCATCAGCGTCGTATACTCATGATTGCCACGTAGCTGCTGTATTTCTTCAACATTTTCATCGTCACTTTCTCCACATGATAGAATATTGTCTACAGATCTTGTACATCATCAAGTGAAACAGCGTTTTTTTCTTCAGGATTGATGTCGTTCATCTGGGTTAGAAGCTGTCTTAGATCTTTATCAAATTCGGGATCTATAGATATATTTAACTCAATTAAAATAATTCGCTATTTTAAATTGGTAATTTCTGTTTTTATCTTATAAAGTTGACACTATACAATATTTGTAATTTGTTTTTAAAACTTCCTCAGCAAATATTGTATTTTTATAGGTACATGACTCTGTCGTTTCGTTTATCACTCCGTTATCAGATACAAATGTAATATTTATACATGCTAGTATAATCTTTATCATCTAATTTACCTTCACGATACCCCAAATTGTTGCTTTCGATACATTAGCATTAGATAATGTTTCAGTTGCTAGTCAATCTTCTGCTGCTACACTATTTGTTTCACAGCAGTTTGAACATGAACAATCTTCGCTTTCTCTTGACCTATGAGCCCATATTTTGCCCTTAAAAGACAGTAGCAGTTCAAGAATGTCCGAGGCTGTTATCTCTTGTCTAGCATGCTTACTCCACACTAAGTGAATATTAATTTGTATATTAATGTAGTTCTAAATAATACTGTTCTTCGATTGTTGATATGATAAGCTCAAATTTGAGAAATGAATAATAATTTAAGAGATGGTATTTAATATAATTAATAATGTCTAACAATACATATTTTTTTGGAGCATAAAATTATTCACATAAGGTGAGTGTAGGATACAAGAAGTTTATTTTAAACAGATTTTTTTTTTGTAGAGGTGGGGGTCAAGTACTTAATCACTGTTGGCTATAATTTTTACGTGACTAAAAATAATGATAGAACATGTTTGAAAAGAAAAGACAGTCGCTTTTAATTTAGTTTAGTAGCAATAGGTATTTAAAATGTAACAATAATTTTTTTATTTAAAATTAACTTTGAAGAATTATTAATTTTAAAGAAAATATGTGGCAACTAACACTGCGGATTGCTTTCTACTTCTACGACCCGATTACTACAGCAATTATTGTCTGCGACAGATTTACTGCATTTGCATGCACACTCACAATATAGTGCATTGCACAGCACGAAAATTCAAATGAATTAATAGTAATTGATATTATTTAAATGATTCTAGTGACAAATACTACACACAAACGACCAGACAGTTTAATAATCTCATCGACTTGTATTTGAAGTAATTTTCTTTTTTTTTTTTTTACATGCAAAGTAACGAAACAAAATAAAATATAACAAATGCTGCAAGCGGTAGTAAAAAATAAGATCTTGAGCATTTCTATCTCTTGCGTTAGTACCCAAAAATTATGAAAATTACAGAAAGTATCCTTTATTTCCAACCTCTTAGCTATCTAGATACTTTTTTCGTCATATATTATATTTCTTCCCTAAGAGTGGAAATCATTCACATCTACAAGGCACATCGGTCGTCTCAAACGTACCCCGGTTGTTCTGCAATGTATANAATTGAACGTCGGTTATACAAAATTACTCCGTTTTACCAATAAGGACGCTAATGGATTATAATTATGACAAACAATTTATTTATGAAACATTTGCGTTTCAAGTATTTCCGAAGATTATGAAATAGTTAATAATGATATTAATCAACGCATGAATTAAAAAGAAGAAAGAGATTTATACGAAGTGTTGTAAGGCGCGCAACAAATGACTGCTAACAAAAACTCGATTGGAAAAAGAGGCCTCGTAGCCTTCCAAGCAAGGGAGTCAAAGTTAGAGTGCCAGATCTCTCTTCCAGCTGCAACATGAAACCTCGGTCTTAGGGCGGCATATGAATCTTCGCTGTCCTTGTTTATGATACCGATGTGCCAGAAAAAGAGACAGGTAGTCGCTTCAAGTCACATATTGTGATTCTCCCATGTAGTGCTAGGCACGGGCGACGGTACGGGATGTGCTGCGTAGCAAGCTCCCAGAAAATTACCTACTTGATGCGCGAGTGCGCTTGATATTTATGAGCGCCTAATTTTTAACTTACATCGTAACAAAAGAAAAATATATCCATTTTTATGTAGTTATATGACCGATGGTCACAGCTTACTGCGAGATTTCATAATATGATTCATTGTAAGAGAATTATTGAAAAAAATGGCCCTGTTAGCAAAATTTGTGAAGCTACATCATGCAAAATTAATGTCTTAAAAACGATGAGCATTAGATACCAGTTAGGTTTTATGAAACATAAATTTACGAAGTATGAGACTTTGTATACTAAACATGGCCAGGTACAATCTTTCAATCCTGTTACAAAAAAAACAATTTTATCCAACATAACAATAAATGATATTAATTACCCAAAAATTATGAAAATTACATGTTCTCACAAGTTAAATTCCAATATTTATCGTTTGTATATATATAGTTGCGAGATTTTCAAGTATCCTTTATTTCTAACCTCTTCACTATCTCGATACTTTTTTCGTAACACTATATTTCTTCCCTGAGTATGAAAATCATTTCCTGTAGATTCACATCTACAGGACACGTCAGTCGTCTCAAGCATACCCTAGTAGTTCTAAAGTGTATAAAATTTTCTTCTATTAAATTATTTGATCCGGCATATACCAACTATTTTACAACTGACAAAGGCGATACCGATATACTGGCCAGGTAGGTGTAAGCTTCCTTTATACAACTCTTAAAATCTAGGTATTACCAGAAAAATTCACTATTCATCTTAAAAAATCAAATTAATTGTTTTTGCGCATCGTGGTTACAGGTATGATTTTCAAAACTACGACTCTTCAAATTGTTCTAGCTAGAAGGCTAGAATGCTAGACCTTAGAAGCTGGTAAATTGCACTGCTATATCAAGTTTTTAGTACACACAAGTAATAAGTCATTTTCTTTGTCTGTTGCTAAGTACTGTACCTTGCTGGATTTAAAAACAAATGTTTACTATTTACATTACTGGAAACAATGAATCTTGATTTTTTAAACGAATCTGCAGTTATTCGATAGATCACAGTAATACAGCACTTCACCCCTACTTTTTTTAATTAACTAAATTGTGAATAATTTTAAGCGCACCTATGACAAAAATTTTTTCGTTTTTCTTGGGACACAGTACATTTTGCATGTTGATCTAATAGTTTTACCACTAATAAGCTAAAAATTAGGACATGCCACAGAGAATAGCTACTGCCTGCAGTTATACTTTTGCAGTATAATATATCTATAATTTTTTAAGTGTTTTCTATAACGATATGTTAAAAAGTAACAAAATATAAAACATGAAAATCGCTTATTAGGACTTGTTTTTTTATATAAGTTGAGGAATTGGTGCTGCACGTTTTGATATTTAAAGGAGGTTTGGGAGTATCATTCAGAGAGGCGAGAAACGAGGAGTCCCCCCTGCCCGCGCAGATGTACCCCCTTTACCGCGCACCTCCTCTTGCACTCTACAAACTTGAAACTGTACGACTTTAATTGATTATATTTTTGAAAAATGCCTGGCAAGGCTTGATTTTTTTTGTCGAGCATCTTCTTTTTATACCAAGTTATCTATGAAAACGTTTTTTTTTATCCCAACACATTTAGAATATACCTTAATTTCAATTAAAAGGCAAACCTAACCTTGTTCTCTCATAAGAAACCGTGTTAAACTGTCAATATTTCATAATTTTTTTCTCGAAAATTTCCCCTGGTGAAAAATCTGAAAAATTTCATGTGCACTCTAAATATGCTCAAATATAACATACTTTTTTTTTGGCACATTTCTCTATTTTTAACTTTTCTCCCAAACCTCCTTAAATATTCCATTTAATTTTTATATTTTACTTCACATGGAAAGACCTTTTTCATTGAAAATCCCCTACTTCAATATTTGATCACAAGAAGTACTAGACCAACGTTATATTTATTGCTTACTTACACAGAAATTTTTAGTCTCACCTTCAGTGATCTTAAATTATCTACTGAGTATACTGATTTTAGGACATCAGTACAACTATTTATTGGTGGTGGTACGGTTTTTTCCCTTACCATCAGTAGCTGTGAAAAGTAGATGCACCCAGTCAGTGTATACGACGTACTATAGTACGCAGAGCAGTACTTATTATATATTTTTTTTCTTGTGGTATGCAATTTTCATGCAGGCATTTGTTGCGTTTAGAGAAAGTGGTACAAGAACATCACGAGCTTTACATTAAATTGTTTGGTCAGCTTTGTAACGTTCGATATCTTACCTTTGAACGCACACACTGGAACTATTAAACAAGAAGGGGCATGAAAGGACAACGCCGAAGAATGGTGAAGGTCGCTGGTCACTATTAACTTGATTTAACAGATCAAGCGAACCCGGAAGGGTGAAGAAATAACCCAAATAATTATGAATTGAAATTTGAGATAAAAAAAGACCATTGAGTTATACGTTTAATTTATATATTATCATTAAATCTCTTGTCTAGCATGCTTACTCCACACTAAGTGAATTTATATAAAAATTGTGTTCGACGAATTTTTTGCTACGTCAACGGGAAAAAGTTTCATATTCTGCGTACGTTTTACAACATAACCAATATTTTAAATACTGTTAATAGTATAATACCTGATTTGGTCGTTTGGATTATAGGAGAATATTTAAGGTCATCATTATCAGAGTTTTCTGACTCTAGCAAAATTGTGGGTGCTTGTTGATTGGTTGTAGTATTTTGAAGCTCGTCTCCACTCTCGACATCTGTATCCGGAACTCTACCCTCTGAAACATTTTATTAGCATACATCCATATAAAAACATTAAAAAAAACAAATAACAATGTGGTCGTGTGAGAGCCCAATGATGCGATTTATCTAAAGTCCCGGTACATCCTTAAATAAACTTTGATTTATACTTACCCCAATAATTACCAACCAAAAATTTGGAATAAGTGCTAGTGCTCTGTGCTTGGCCCTCACAGTAATTATTAAAATCAACATCAAAGTTGATACTGCAATTTACACTAGCGTTGTTACTTGAGACATCCAAATTAAGATTTTCCAGGTTGTGCCTACGTGATTCCAACTGACAATTTTTGAAATAGTTCTTTTTGGCACTCAGTTCATCCTCATCGACAGTATTTTGATCAACTGAAAGAAATTTATCACTTTCAATGTTTGAATATTACAATTGATATAACATTTACTATAATTTATTTATTTCATGCACATAATTGTTTCTGTAATGTTTATTGATAAAGTGTAACACAAAACATAGCTACTATGAAAAATTTTTCTAACAATTTTCGAACATTGACAATAAATTTTGTAACACACATTTATGGAATTAAAAATTTTTTTTACTTACCGTAATCATAACCTCCAGTACGTCGAAATTCAATCGAAATGTTTGCTTGATCGCTGTTGTACAGTCAGAGAGTCTTATTTTTCAAAGCCTCTCTGAGGCTTGAGAACCTTGTCAGTATGTTGCACACGAATTTATAAAAAAAGAATAATTTTACACATAAAGAAAAACTTATTGTAAATGACAGTATTCTAGTTTATTAAGTTACACAGATTAAACACTT
>NW_019380139.1:0-30038 GCF_000648655.2 Copidosoma floridanum | reverse complement strand
CAGTAAATTACCTAATTTATTTATTTTCCGTACCTAACTGGACAGCCACGACCAGACGGTAATTTATGGGATTGATTTATTCATCGTACTTTTACAGACAGCTACGAGCATACGGTAATTTAAGGGATTAATTTATTTCCCGTTCTTTGATAGACAGCCACAAACATGCAGTCACTTACGGGATTAATTTATTCCACGTACTTTGACAGACAGCCACGGGCTAACAGTAATTTACGGAATTTATTAATTTTCCGTTCTTTGACAGACAGCTACGAGCATACAGTAATATGCAGGATTTATTTATCCCCCGTACTTCGACGGACAGCCACGGGCTAACAGTAATTTACAGAATTTAATAATNACCACGTACTTTGACAGACAGCCACGGGCTAACAGTAATTTACGGGATTTATTCATTTTCCGTATCTTGACGTTTAGCCACGGGCATACGGTAGTTCACGAAATTTGTTTATTTCTCGTTCCTTTACGGTCAGCTACGAGCACACGGTAATTTACAGGATTTATTTATCTCCCGTACTTTGACGAACAGCCACGGGCTAACAGTTATTTACGAGATTTAATTATCCCCCGTACCTTGACGTATAGCCGAGGGCATACGGAAATTCGAGACATTTGTTTATTCCCCGTAATTTGACGGACAGCTGCGAGCATACGGTAATTAACGGAATAAATTTATTTCCCGTACTTTGACGTACAGCCACGGGCTATAAGTAATTTACAGAATTAATTTATTTTCGGTTCCTTGTCGGACAGTTTCGAGCATACGGTAATTTACGAGAATTATTTATTTACCGTACTTTGACAGACAGCCACGGGCTAACAGTAAATTACTTAATTCATTTATTATCCGTACCTAACTGGACAGCCACGAGCAGACAGTTATTTATGGAATTGATTTATTCCCCGTACCTTTACGGACAGCTACGAGCATACGGTAATTAACGGGATTACTTTATCTCCCGTACTTTGACGGACAGCCACGGGCTTACAGTAATTTACGGGATTTAATTATCCCCCGTACCTTGACGTATAGCCACGGGCAAACGGTAATTCACGGAATTTGTTTATTTCCCGTAATTTTACAGACAGCTACGAGCATACGGTAATTAACGGGATTAATTTATCTCCCGTACTTTGACGGACAGCCACGGGCTAACAGTAATTTACGGGATTCATTTATCCCCCGTACCTTGACGTATAGCCACGGGCATACGGTAATTCACGGAATTTGTTCATCCCTCGTACCATAACGGCGGCTACGAGCACACGGTTATTAACGAGATTTATTTATTTCTCGTACTTTGACAGACAGCCACAGGCTTACAGTAAATTACGGAATTTATTCATTTTCCGTACCTAAATGGACAGCCACAAGCAGACGGTAAACTATGGGATTGATTTATCCCCCGTAATTTTACGGTCATTACGAGCATACGGTAATTAACGGGATTAATTAATCTTCCGTACTTTGACGTATAGCCACGGGCATACGGTAATTTACGGAATTTGTTCATTTCTCGTACAATTACGGACAGCTACGAGCACACAGTAATTTACGGGATTCATTTATTCCCCGTACTCTGACAGACAGCCACAAGCTAACAGTAAATTACCTAATTTATTTATTTTCCGTACCTAACTGGACAGCCACGACCAGACGGTAATTTATGGGATTGATTTATTCATCGTACTTTTACGGACAGCTACGAGCATACGGTAATTTAAGGGATTAATTTATTTCCCGTTCTTTGATAGACAGCCACGAACATGCAGTCACTTACGGGATTAATTTATTCCACGTACTTTGACAGACAGCCACGGGCTAACAGTAATTTACGGAATTTATTAATTTCCCGTTCTTTGACAGACAGCTACGAGCATACAGTAATATGCAGGATTTATTTATTTCCCGTACTTCGACGGACAGCCACGGGCTAACAGTAATTTACAGAATTTAATAATTTTTGGTTCCTTGACAGACAGCTTCGAGCATACGGTCATTTACGGAAATTATTCATTTTCCGAACTTTGACGGACAGCCACGGGCTAGCAGTAATTTACTGAATTCAGTTATTTATCGTATCTTGACGACGGACAGCTACGAGCGTACGGTAATGTACGAGATTTATTTATCCCCGGCCCTTCACAGAGAGCTACGAGCATACGGTAGTTAACGGGATTAATTTATCTCCCGTACTTTGACGTTAGCCCCGGGCATACGGTAATTCACGAAATTTGTTTATTCCTCGTACCTTTACGGACAGCTACAAGCACACGGTAATTTACGGGATTCATTTATTTCCCGTACTTTGACAGACAGCCAAGAGCTAACAGTAAATTACGGAATTTATTCATTTCCCGTACCTTAATAGAGAGCCACGAGCAGAGGGTTATTTATGGGATTGATTTATTCCCTGTAACTTGACAGACAGCTGCATGCATACGGTAATTAATGGGATTAATTTATTTCCCGTACTTTGAGGGACAGCCAGAGGCTAACAGTAATACCCAGAATTTATTTTTTTTCCGTACTTTGGCGGACTGCCACGGGCTAGTAGTCATTTACTGGATTAAGTTATATTCCGTATCTCGACGGACATCTACGTGCGTACGGTAATGTACGGGATTTATTTATTTCTTGTATCTTGACAGAGAGCTACAAACATACGGTGATTAACGGGATTAATTTATTTCCCGTACTTTAACGAACAGCCACGGGCTAATAGTAATTTACGGGATTTTAAATTCCGTACCTTAACGTATAGCCACAAGCATACGGTGATATACGGTATTCATTCATTCCCAGTACCTTGACAGACAGCTACAAGCACACGGTAATTTATGGGATTTTTTTATCCCTTGATCCTTGACGGACAGCCACGGACATACGGTAATTTAAAGGATTGATTTATTTCCTGTACTTCGACGGACAGTCACAGACTAACATTAATTTACGAGATTTTCTTATCCTACGTAATTTGACAGACAGCCACGGGCTTACAGTAATACACGGAATTTATTTATTCCCAGTACCTTAACGGACAGCTTCAAGCATAACGTAATTCATGGGATTCTTTCATCCCCCAAACCTTGACAGACGGCAACGAGCATACAGTAATTTAATGGATAAATTTATTTCCCGTTCTTTGACAGACAGCCACTGGCATACGGTAATTTACAGAATTTGTTTATGTTACGTACTTTGACAGACAGCCACGGGCTAACAGTAATTTACGGAATTTATTCATTTCCCGTATCTTGACGGACAGCCACGGGTATGCGGTTATTAAGGAATTTATTTATCTCCCGTACTTTGACGAGCAGCCACGGGCTTACAGTAATTTACGAATTTATTTATTTCCCGTACCTTGACGTTTAGCCATGGGCATACGGTAATTCACGGAATTTGTTTATTTCTCGTTCCTTTACGGTCAGCTGCGAGCACACGGTAATTTACGGGATTTATTTATTTCCCGTCCCTTGACAGACAGCCACGGGCAAACAGTGAATTACGGAATTTATTTAACCCCCGTACCTAAATGGACAGCTACGAGCAGACGATAATTTATGGAATTGATTTATTTCTTGTACCTTAACGGACAGCTACGAGCATACGGTAATTAACGAAATTAATTTATCTCCCGTACTTTGACGGACAGCCACGGGCTAACAGTAAATTACGGAATTTATTTATTTCCCGTACCTTAATAGAGAGCCACGAGCAGACGGTAATCTATGGGATTGATTTATTCCCCGTACCTTTACGGTCAGCTACGAGCATACGGTAATTAACGGAATTAATTTATCTCCCGTACTTTGACGGACAGCCAAGGGCTAACAGTGAATTACGGAATTTATTTATTTTCCGTACCTTAATAGAGAGCTACGAGCAGACGGTAATTTATGGGATTGATTTATTCCCTGTAACTTGACAGACGGCTGCGAGCATACGGTAATTAATGGGATTAATTTATTTCCCGTACTTTGACGTACAGCCACGGGCTATAAGTAATTTACAGAATTGATTTATTTTCGGTTCCTTGTCGGACAGCTTCGAGCATACGGTAATTTACGAGAATTATTTATTTACCGTACTTTGACAGACAGCCACGGGCTAACAGTAAATTACTTAATTCATTTATTATCCGTACCTAACTGGACAGCCACGAGCAGACAGTAATTTATGGAATTGATTTATTCCCCGTACCTTTACGGACAGCTACGAGCATACGGTAATTAACGGGATTAATTTATCTCCCGTACTTTGACGGACAGCCACGGGCTAACAGTAATTTACGGGATTTATTTATCCCCCGTACCTTGACGTATAGCCACGGGCATAGGGTAATTCGAGGAATTTGTTTATTCCCCGTAATTTAACGGACAGCTACGAGCATACGGTAATTAACGGGATTAATTTATCTCCCGTACTTTGACGGACAGCCACGGGCTAACAGTAAATTACGGAATTTATTTATCCCCCGTACCTTGACGTATAGCCACGGGCATAGGGTAATTCGAGGAATTTGTTTATTCCCCGTAATTTGACGGACAGCTACGAGCATACGGTAATTAACGGGATTAATTTATCTCCCGTACTTTGACGGACAGCTACGGGCTAACAGTAAATTACGGAATTTATTTATCCCCCGTACCTTAATAGAGAGCTACGAGCAGACGGTAATTTATGGGATTGATTTATTCCCTGTAACTTGACAGACAGCTGCGAGCATACGGTAATTAATGGGATTTATTTATTTCCCGTACTTTGACGTACAGCCACGGGCTAACAGTAATTTACAGAATTGATACATTTTCGGTTCCTTGTCCGACAGCTTCGAGCATACGGAAATTTACGAGAATTATCTATTTAATGTACATTGACAGACAGCCACGGGCTAACAGTAAATTACTTAATTTATTTATTATCCATACCTAACTGGACAGCCACGAGCAGACGGTAATTTATGGAATTGATTTATTCCCCGTACCTTTACGGACAGCTACGAGCATACGGTAGTTAACGGGATTAATTCATCTCCCGTACTTTGACGGACAGCCACGGGCTTACAGTAATTTACGGGATTTAATTATCCCCCGTACCTTGACGTATAGCTACGGGCATACGGTAATTCACGGAATTTGTTTATTCCCCGTAATTTTACGGACAGCTACGAGCATACGGTAATTAACGGGATTAATTTATCTCCCGTACTTTGACGGACAGCCACGGGCTAACAGTAATTTACGGGATTCATTTATCCCCCGTACCTTGACGTATAGCCACGGGCATACGGTAATTCACGGAATTTGTTTATTCCCCGTAATTTTACGGACAGCTACGAGCATACGGTAATTAACGGGATTTATTTATTTCCCGTACTTTGACAGACAGCCACAGGCTAACAGTAAATTACGGAATTTATTTATTTCCCGTACCTTAATGGACAGCCACAAGCAGACGGTAATTTATGGGATTGATTTATTCCCCGTACCTTTACGGTAAGCTACGAGCATACGATAATTAACGGGATTAATTTATCTTCCGTACTTTGACGCATAGCCACGGGCATACGGTAATTCACGGAATTTGTTTATTTCTCGTACAATTACGGACAGCTACGAGCACACGGTAATTTACGGGATTTATTTATTTCCCGTACTCTGACAAACAGCCACGGGCTAACAGTAAATTACTTAATTTATTCATTTCCCGTACCTAACTGGACAGCCACGACCAGACGGTAATTTAAAGGATTGATTTATTCCCCGTACTTCGACACGCAGTCACAGACTAACATTAATTTACGAGATTTTCTTATCCACCGTAATTTGACAGACAGCCACGGGCTAACAGTAATATACGGGATTTATTTATTCCCAGTACCTTAACGGACAGCTTCGAGCATAACGTAATTTATGGGATTCTTTCATCCCCCAAACCTTGACAGACGGCAACGAGCATACAGTAATTTAATGGATAAATTTATTTCCCGTTCTTTGACAGACAGCCACGGGCATACGGAAATTTACAGGATTTGTTCATTTCACATACTTTGACAGACAGCCACGGGCTTACAGTAATTTACGGGATTTATTTATTTCCCGTATCTTGACGTACAGCCACGGGCATGCGGTTATTAAGGGATTTATTTATCTCCCGTACTTTGACGAGCAGCCACGGGCTTAAAGTAATTTACGAATTTATTTATCCCCCGTACCTTGACGTTTAGCCACGGGCATTCGGTAATTCACGAAATTTGTTTATTTCTCGTTCCTTTACGGTCAGCTACGAGCACACGGTAATTTACGGGATTTATTTATTTCCCGTCCTTCGACAGAGAGCCACGGGCAAACAGTAAATAACGGAATTTATTTATCCCCCGTACCTAAATGGACAGCTACGAGCAGACGATGATTTATGGAATTGATTTATTCCCCGTACCTTAACGGACAGCTACGAGCATACGGTAATTAACGGGAATAATTTATCTCCCGTACTTTGTCGGACAGCCACGGGCTAACAGTTATTTACGGGATTTAATTATCCCCCATACCTTGACGTATAGCCACGGGCATACGGTAATTCGAAGAATTTGTTTATTCCCCGTGATTTAACGGACAGCTACGAGCATACGGTATTCAACGGGATTAATTTATCTCCCGTACTTTGACGGACAGCCAAGGGCTAACAGTAAATTACGGAATTTATTTATTTCCCGTACCTAACTGGACAGCCACGACCAGACAGTAATTTATGGGATTGACTTATTCGTCGTACATTTACGGACAGCAACGAGCATACGGTAATTTAAGGGATCAATTTATTTCTCGTTCTTTGACAGACAGCCACGAACATACAGTCATTTACGGGATTAATTTATTCCCCGTACCTTGACAGACAGCTACAAGCATACGGTAAGTTAAGGTATTTTTTTATTCCCCGTACATTCACAGATAGCCACGGCCAAACCGTAAATTACAGGATTTGTTCATTCCACGTACTTTGACAGACAGCCACGGGCTAACAGTAATTTACGGAGTTTATCAATTTCCCGTTCTTTGACAGACAGCTACGAGCATACAGTAATATACAGGATTTATTTATTCCCCGTACTTCGACGGACAGCCACGGGCTAACAGTAATTTACAGAATTTATTTATTTTTGGTTTCTTGACGGACAGCTTCGAGCATACGGTCATTTACGGAAATTATTCATTCTCCGAACTTTGACGGACAGCCACGGGCTAGCAGTAATTTACTGGATTCAGTTATTTACCGTATCTCAACGACAGACAGCTACAAGCGTACGGTAATGTACGAGATTTATTTATCCCCGGCCCTTCACAGAGAGCTACGAGCATACGGTAGTTAACGGGATTAATTTATCTCCCGTACTTTAACGTTAGCCACGGGCATACGGTAATTTACGGAATTTGTTTATTCCTCGTACCTTTACGGACAGCTACGAGCACATGGTAATTTACGGGATTCATCTATTTCCCGTACTTTGACAGACAGCAAGGAGCTAACAGTAAATTACGGAATTTATTTATTTCCCGTACCTTAATAGAGAGCCACGAGCAGAGGGTTATGTATGGGATCGATTTATTCCCTATCACTTGACAGACAGCTGCAAGCATACGGTTATTAATGGGATTAATTTATTTCCCGTACTTTGACGGGCAGCCACGGGTTAACAGTAATACACGGAATTTATTTATTTCCCGTACTTTGACGGACAGCCACGGGCTAGTAGTAATTTACTGGATTAAGTTATTTTTCGTATCTCGACAGACAGCTACGTGCGTACGGTAATGTACGGGATTTATTCATTTCTTGTATCTTGACGGAGAGCTACGAACATACGGTGATTAACGGGATTAATTAATTTCCCGTACTTTAACGAACAGCCATGGGCTAATAGTAATTTACGGGATTTTAAATTCCGTACCTTAACGTATAGCCACAAGCATACGGTAATATACGGTATTTATTCATTCCCAGTACCTTAACGGACAGCTTCGAGCATAACGTAATTTATGGGATTCTTTCATCCCCCAAACCTTGACAGACGGCAACGAGCATACAGTAATTTAATGGATATATTTATTTCCCGTCCTTTGACAGACAGCCACGGGCAAACAGTAAATTACGGAATTTATTTATCCCCCGTACCTAAATGGACAGCTACGAGCAGACGATAATTTATGGAATTGATTTATTCCCCGTACCTTAACGGACAGCTACGAGCATACGGTAATTAACGGGATTAATTTATCTCCCGTACGTTGACGGACAGCCACGGGCTAACAGTTATTTACGGGATTTAATTATCCCCCGTACCTTGACGTATAGCCACGGGCATACGGTAATTCGAGGAATTTGTTTATTCCCCGTAATTTGACGGACAGCTACGAGCCTACGGTAATTAACGGGATTAATTTATCTCCCGTACTTTGACTTACAGCCAAGGGCTAACAGTAAATGACGGAATTAATTTATTTCCCGTACCTTAATAAAGAGCTACGAGCAGACGGTAATTTATGGGATTGATTTATTCCCTGTAACTTGACAGACAGCTGCGAGCATACGGTAATTAATGGAATTTATTTATTTCCCGTACTTTGACGTACAGCCACTGGCTAACAGTAATTTACAGAATTGATACATTTTCGGTTCCTTGTCGGACAGCAGCGAGCATACGGTATTTTACGAGAATTATCTATTTAATGTACATTGACAGACTGCCACGGGCTAACAGTAAATTACTTAATTTATTTATTATCCATACCTAACTGGACAGCCACGAGCAGACGGTAATTTATGGAATTGATTTATTCCCCGTACCTTTACGGACAGCTACGAGCATACGGTAGTTAACGGGATTAATTTATCTCCCGTACTTTGACGGACAGCCACGGGCTTACAGTAATTTACGGGATTTAATTATCCCCCGTACCTTGACGTATAGCTACGGGCATACGGTAATTCACGGAATTTGTTTATTCCCCTTAATTTTACGGACAGCTACGAGCATACGGTAATTAACGGGATTAATTTATCTCCCGTACTTTGACGGACAGCCACGGGCTAACAGTAATTTACGGGATTTATTTATCCCCCGTACCTTGACGTATAGACACGGGCATACGGTAATTCACGGAATTTGTTCATCCCTCGTACTATAACGGCGGCTACGAGCACACGGTTATTAACGAGATTTATTTATTTTCCGTACTTTGAAAGACAGCCATGGGCTTACAGTGAATTACGGAATTTATTTATTTCCCGTACCTAAATAAACAGCCACAAGCAGACGGTAATCTATGGGATTGATTTATTTCCTGTACCTTTACGGTCAGCTACGAGCATACGGTAATTGACGGGATTAATTAATCTTCCGTACTTTAACGTATAGCCACGGGCATACGGTAATTCACGGAATTTGTTCATTTCTCGTACAATTACGGACAGCTACGAGCACACGGTAATTTACAGGATTTATTTATTTCCCGTACTCCGACAGACAGCCACAAGCTAACAGTAAATTACTTAATTTATTTATTTCTCGTACCTAACTGGACAGCCACGACCAGACGGTAATTTATGGGATTTTTTAATCCCTTGATCCTTGACGGACAGCCACGGGCATACGGTAATTTAAAGGATTGATTTATTCCCCGCACTTCGACGGACAGTCACAGACTAACATTAATTTACGAGATTTTTATATCCTACGTAATTTGACAGACAGTCACGGGCTAACACTAATATACGGGATTTATTTATTCCCAGTACCTTAACGGACAGCTTCGAGCATAACGTAATTTATGGGATTCTTTCATCCCCCAAACCTTGACAGACGGCAACGAGCATACAGTAATTTAATGGATAAATTTATTTTCCGTTCTTTGACAGACAGCCACGGGCATACGGTAATTAACAGGATTTGTTAATTTCACGTACTTTGACAGACAGCCACGGGCTAACAGTAATTTACGGGATTTATTCATTTTCCGTATCTTGACGTTTAGCCACGGGCATACGGTAGTTCACGAAATTTGTTTATTTCTCGTTCCTTTACGGTCAGCTACGAGCACACGGTAATTAACGGGATTAATTTATCTCCCGTACTTTGACGGACAGCCACGGGCTAACAGTTATTTACGGGATTTAATTATCCCCCGTACCTTGACGTATAGCTGAGGGCATACGGTAATTCGAGACATTTGTTTATTCCCCGTAATTTGACGGACAGCTACGAGCATACGGTAATTAACAGAATTAATTTATCTCCCGTGCTTTGACGGACAGCCAAGGGCTAACAGTAAATTACGGAATTTATTTATTTCCCGTACCTTAATAGAGAGCTACGAGCAGACGGTAATTTATGGGATTGATTTATTTCCTGTAACTTGACAGACGGCTGCGAGCATACGGTAATTAATGGGATTAATTTATTTCCCGTACTTTGACGTACAGCCTCGGGCTATAAGTAATTTACAGAATTAATTTATTTTCGGTTCCTTGTCGGACAGTTTCGAGCATACGGTAATTTACGAGAATTATTTATTTACCGTACTTTGACAGACAGCCACGGGCTAACAGTAAATTACTTAATTCATTTATTATCCGTACCTAACTGGACAGCCACGAGCAGACAGTTATTTATGGAATTGATTTATTCCCCGTACCTTTACGGACAGCTACGAGCATACGGTAATTAACGGGATTACTTTATCTCCCGTACTTTGACGGACAGCCACGGGCTTACAGTAATTTACGGGATTTAATTATCCCCCGTACCTTGACGTATAGCCACGGGCAAACGGTAATTCACGGAATTTGTTTATTTCCCGTAATTTTACAGACAGCTACGAGCATACGGTAATTAACGGGATTAATTTATCTCCCGTACTTTGACGGACAGCCACGGGCTAACAGTAATTTACGGGATTCATTTATCCCCCGTACCTTGACGTATAGCCACGGGCATACGGTAATTCACGGAATTTGTTCATCCCTCGTACCATAACGGCGGCTACGAGCACACGGTTATTAACGAGATTTATTTATTTCTCGTACTTTGACAGACAGCCACAGGCTTACAGTAAATTACGGAATTTATTCATTTTCCGTACCTAAATGGACAGCCACAAGCAGACGGTAAACTATGGGATTGATTTATCCCCCGTAATTTTACGGTCATTACGAGCATACGGTAATTAACGGGATTAATTAATCTTCCGTACTTTGACGTATAGCCACGGGCATACGGTAATTTACGGAATTTGTTCATTTCTCGTACAATTACGGACAGCTACGAGCACACAGTAATTTACGGGATTCATTTATTCCCCGTACTCTGACAGACAGCCACAAGCTAACAGTAAATTACCTAATTTATTTATTTTCCGTACCTAACTGGACAGCCACGACCAGACGGTAATTTATGGGATTGATTTATTCATCGTACTTTTACGGACAGCTACGAGCATACGGTAATTTAAGGGATTAATTTATTTCCCGTTCTTTGATAGACAGCCACGAACATGCAGTCACTTACGGGATTAATTTATTCCACGTACTTTGACAGACAGCCACGGGCTAACAGTAATTTACGGAATTTATTAATTTCCCGTTCTTTGACAGACAGCTACGAGCATACAGTAATATGCAGGATTTATTTATTTCCCGTACTTCGACGGACAGCCACGGGCTAACAGTAATTTACAGAATTTAATAATTTTTGGTTCCTTGACAGACAGCTTCGAGCATACGGTCATTTACGGAAATTATTCATTTTCCGAACTTTGACGGACAGCCACGGGCTAGCAGTAATTTACTGAATTCAGTTATTTATCGTATCTTGACGACGGACAGCTACGAGCGTACGGTAATGTACGAGATTTATTTATCCCCGGCCCTTCACAGAGAGCTACGAGCATACGGTAGTTAACGGGATTAATTTATCTCCCGTACTTTGACGTTAGCCCCGGGCATACGGTAATTCACGAAATTTGTTTATTCCTCGTACCTTTACGGACAGCTACAAGCACACGGTAATTTACGGGATTCATTTATTTCCCGTACTTTGACAGACAGCCAAGAGCTAACAGTAAATTACGGAATTTATTCATTTCCCGTACCTTAATAGAGAGCCACGAGCAGAGGGTTATTTATGGGATTGATTTATTCCCTGTAACTTGACAGACAGCTGCATGCATACGGTAATTAATGGGATTAATTTATTTCCCGTACTTTGAGGGACAGCCAGAGGCTAACAGTAATACCCAGAATTTATTTTTTTTCCGTACTTTGGCGGACTGCCACGGGCTAGTAGTCATTTACTGGATTAAGTTATATTCCGTATCTCGACGGACATCTACGTGCGTACGGTAATGTACGGGATTTATTTATTTCTTGTATCTTGACAGAGAGCTACAAACATACGGTGATTAACGGGATTAATTTATTTCCCGTACTTTAACGAACAGCCACGGGCTAATAGTAATTTACGGGATTTTAAATTCCGTACCTTAACGTATAGCCACAAGCATACGGTGATATACGGTATTCATTCATTCCCAGTACCTTGACAGACAGCTACAAGCACACGGTAATTTATGGGATTTTTTTATCCCTTGATCCTTGACGGACAGCCACGGACATACGGTAATTTAAAGGATTGATTTATTTCCTGTACTTCGACGGACAGTCACAGACTAACATTAATTTACGAGATTTTCTTATCCTACGTAATTTGACAGACAGCCACGGGCTTACAGTAATACACGGAATTTATTTATTCCCAGTACCTTAACGGACAGCTTCAAGCATAACGTAATTCATGGGATTCTTTCATCCCCCAAACCTTGACAGACGGCAACGAGCATACAGTAATTTAATGGATAAATTTATTTCCCGTTCTTTGACAGACAGCCACTGGCATACGGTAATTTACAGAATTTGTTTATGTTACGTACTTTGACAGACAGCCACGGGCTAACAGTAATTTACGGAATTTATTCATTTCCCGTATCTTGACGGACAGCCACGGGTATGCGGTTATTAAGGAATTTATTTATCTCCCGTACTTTGACGAGCAGCCACGGGCTTACAGTAATTTACGAATTTATTTATTTCCCGTACCTTGACGTTTAGCCATGGGCATACGGTAATTCACGGAATTTGTTTATTTCTCGTTCCTTTACGGTCAGCTGCGAGCACACGGTAATTTACGGGATTTATTTATTTCCCGTCCCTTGACAGACAGCCACGGGCAAACAGTGAATTACGGAATTTATTTAACCCCCGTACCTAAATGGACAGCTACGAGCAGACGATAATTTATGGAATTGATTTATTTCTTGTACCTTAACGGACAGCTACGAGCATACGGTAATTAACGAAATTAATTTATCTCCCGTACTTTGACGGACAGCCACGGGCTAACAGTAAATTACGGAATTTATTTATTTCCCGTACCTTAATAGAGAGCCACGAGCAGACGGTAATCTATGGGATTGATTTATTCCCCGTACCTTTACGGTCAGCTACGAGCATACGGTAATTAACGGAATTAATTTATCTCCCGTACTTTGACGGACAGCCAAGGGCTAACAGTGAATTACGGAATTTATTTATTTTCCGTACCTTAATAGAGAGCTACGAGCAGACGGTAATTTATGGGATTGATTTATTCCCTGTAACTTGACAGACGGCTGCGAGCATACGGTAATTAATGGGATTAATTTATTTCCCGTACTTTGACGTACAGCCACGGGCTATAAGTAATTTACAGAATTGATTTATTTTCGGTTCCTTGTCGGACAGCTTCGAGCATACGGTAATTTACGAGAATTATTTATTTACCGTACTTTGACAGACAGCCACGGGCTAACAGTTAATTACTTAATTCATTTATTATCCGTACCTAACTGGACAGCCACGAGCAGACAGTAATTTATGGAATTGATTTATTCCCCGTATCTTTACGGACAGCTACGAGCATACGGTAATTAACGGGATTAATTTATCTCCCGTACTTTGACGGACAGCCACGGGTTAACAGAAATTTACGGAATTTAGTTACTGCCCGTAACTTGACGGACAGCTGCGAGCATACGCTAATCAACGGGATTAATTTATTTCCCGTACTTTGACGGATGGCCACGGGCTAACAGTAATTCACGGAATTTATTCAATTCCCGTACTTTGACATACAGCCACGGGCTAGCAGTAATTTACTGGATTTAGTTATTTTCCGTATTTCGACGGACAGCTACGTGCGTACGGTAATGTACGGGATTTATTCATTTCTTGTATCTTGACGGAGAGCTACGAACATACGGTGATTAACGGGATTGATTTACTTCCCGTATTTTAACGAACAGCCACGGGCAAACAGTGAATTACGGAATTTATTTAACCCCCGTACCTTAATGGACAGCTACGAGCAGACGATAATTTATGGAATTGATTTATTCCCCGTACCTTAACGGACAGCTACGAGCATACGGTAATTAACGGGATTAATTTATCTCCCGTACGTTGACGGACAGCCACGGGCTAACAGTTATTTACGGGATATAATTATTCCCCGTACCTTGACGTATAGCCACGGGCATACGGTAATTCGAGAAATTTGTTTATTCCCCGTTATTTGACGGACAGCTACGAGCCTACGGTAATTAACGGGATTAATTTATCTCCTGTACTTTGACGATCAGCCAAGGGCTAACAGTAAATTACGGAATTTATTTATTTCCCGTACCTTAATAGAGAGCTACGAGCAGACGGTAATTTATGGGATTGATTTATTTCCTGTAACTTGACAGACGGCTGCGAGCATACGGTAATTAATGGGATTAATTTATTTCCCGTACTTTGACGTACAGCCTCGGGCTATAAGTAATTTACAGAATTAATTTATTTTCGGTTCCTTGTCGGACAGTTTCGAGCATACGGTAATTTACGAGAATTATTTATTTACCGTACTTTGACAGACAGCCACGGGCTAACAGTAAATTACTTAATTCATTTATTATCCGTACCTAACTGGACAGCCACGAGCAGACAGTTATTTATGGAATTGATTTATTCCCCGTACCTTTACGGACAGCTACGAGCATACGGTAATTAACGGGATTACTTTATCTCCCGTACTTTGACGGACAGCCACGGGCTTACAGTAATTTACGGGATTTAATTATCCCCCGTACCTTGACGTATAGCCACGGGCAAACGGTAATTCACGGAATTTGTTTATTTCCCGTAATTTTACAGACAGCTACGAGCATACGGTAATTAACGGGATTAATTTATCTCCCGTACTTTGACGGACAGCCACGGGCTAACAGTAATTTACGGGATTCATTTATCCCCCGTACCTTGACGTATAGCCACGGGCATACGGTAATTCACGGAATTTGTTCATCCCTCGTACCATAACGGCGGCTACGAGCACACGGTTATTAACGAGATTTATTTATTTCCCGTACTTTGACAGACAGCCACGGGCTTACAGTAAATTACGGAATTTAATTATCCCTCGTACCTTGACGTATAGCCACGGGCATACGGTTATTCACGGAATTTGTTTATTTTCCGTAATTTTACGGTCAGCTACGAGCATACGGTAATTAACGGGATTAATTAATCTTACGTACTTCGACGTATAGCCACGGGCATACGGTAATTCACGGAATTCGTTCATTTCTCGTACAATTACGGACAGCTACGAGCACACAGTAATTTACGGGATTCATTTATTTCCCGTACTTTGACAGACAGCCAAGAGCTAACAGTAAATTACGGAATTTATTCATTTCCCGTACCTTAATAGAGAGCCACGAGCAGAGGGTTATTTATGGGATTGATTTATTCCCTGTAACTTGACAGACAGCTGCATGCATACGGTAATTAATGGGATTAATTTATTTCCCGTACTTTGACGGGCAGCCAGGGGCTAACAGTAATACCCAGAATTTATTTATTTCCCGTACTTTGACGGACAGCCACGGGCTAGTAGTCATTTACTGGATTAAGTTATATTCCGTTTCTCGACGGACAGCTACGTGCGTACGGTAATGTACGGGATTTATTTATTTCTTGTATCTTAACAGAGAGCTACAAACATACGGTGATTAACGGGATTAATTTATTTCCCGTACTTTAACGAACAGCCACGGGCTAATAGTAATTTACGGGATTTTAAATTCCGTACCTTAACGTATAGCAACAAGCATACGGTAATATACGGTATTTATTCAATCCCAGTACCTTGACAGACAGCTACAAGCACACGGTAATTTATGGGATTTTTATATCCCTTGATCCTTGACGGACAGCCACGGGCATACGGTAATTTAAAGGATTGATTTATTTCCCGTACTTCGACGGACAGTCACAGACTAACATTAATTTACGAGATTTTTTTATCCTACGTAATTTGACAGACAGCCACGGGCTAACAGTAATATACGGAATTTATTTATTCCCAGTACCTTAACGGACAGCTTCGAGCATAACGTAATTTATGGGATTCTTTCATCCCCCAAACCTTGACAGACGGCAACGAGCATACAGTAATTTAATGGATAAATTTATTTCCCGTTCTTTGACAGACAGCCACTGGCATACGGTAATTTACAGGATTTGTTTATTTTACGTACTTTGACAGACAGCCACGGGCTAACAGTAATTTACGGAATTTATTCATTTCCCGTATCTTGACGGACAGCCACGGGTATGCGGTTATTAAGGAATTTATTTATCTCCCGTACTTTGACGAGCAGCCACGGGCTTACAGTAATTTACGAATTTATTTATTTCCCGTACCTTGACGTTTAGCCATGGGCATACGGTAATTCACGGAATTTGTTTATTTCTCGTTCCTTTACGGTCAGCTGCGAGCACACGGTAATTTACGGGATTTATTTATTTCCCGTCCCTTGACAGACAGTCACGGGCAAACAGTGAATTACGGAATTTATTTAACCCCCGTACCTAAATGGACAGCTACGAGCAGACGATAATTTATGGAATTGATTTATTTCTTGTACCTTAACGGACAGCTACGAGCATACGGTAATTAACGGGATTAATTTATCTCCCGTACTTTGACGGACAGCCACGGGCTAACAGTAATTTACGGGATTTATTTATCCCCCGTACCTTGACGTATAGCCACGGGCATACGGTTATTTACGGAATTTGTTCATCCCTCGTACCATAACGGCGGCTACGAGCACACGGTTATTACCGAGATTTATTTATTTTTCGTACTTTGACAAACAGCCACGAGCTTACAGTGAATTACGGAATTTATTTATTTCCCGTACCTAAATGGACAGCCACAAGCAGACGGTAATCTATGGGATTGATTTATTTCCCGTACCTTTACGGTTAGCTACGAGCATACGGTAATTGACGGGATTAATTAATCTTCCGTACTTTAACGTATAGCCACGGGCATACGGTAATTCACGGAATTTGTTTATTTCTCGTACAATTACGGACAGCTACGAGCACACGGTAATTTACGGGATTTATTTATTTCCCGTACTCTGACAGACAGCCACAAGCTAACAGTAAATTACTTAATTTATTTATTTCCCGTACCTAACTGGACAGCCACGACCAGACGGTAATTTATGGGATTGATTTATTCATCGTACTTTTACGGACAGCTACGAGCATACGGTAATTTAAGGGATTAATTTATTTCCCGTTCTTTGACAGACAGCCACGAACATACAGTCATTTACGGCATTAATTTATTCCCCGTACCTTGACAGACAGCTACAAGCATCCGGTAAGTTAAGGTATTTTTTTATTCCCCGTACATTCACAGATAGCCACGGGCATACCGTTAATTACAGGATTTGTTCATTCCACGTACTTTGACAGACAGCCACGGGCTAACAGTAATTTACGGGATTTATTAATTTCCCGTTCTTTGACAGACAGCTACGAGCATACAGTAATATGCAGGATTTATTTATTACCGTACTTCGACGGACAGCCACGGGCTAACAGTAATTTACAGAATTTATTAATTTTTGGTTCCTTGACGGACAGCTTCGAGCATACGGTCATTTACGGAAATTATTCATTTTCCGAACTTTGACGGACAGCCACGGGCTAGCAGTAATTTACTGAATTCAGTTATTTACCGTATCTTGACCACGGACAGCTACAAGCGTACGGTAATGTACGAGATTTATTAATCCCCGGCCCTTCACAGAGAGCTACGAGCATACGGTAGTTAACGGGATTAATTTATCTCCCGTACTTTGACGTTAGCCCCGGGCATACGGTAATTCACGGAATTTGTTTATTCCTTGTATCTTTACGGACAGCTACGAGCACACGGTAATTTACGGGATTCATTTATTTCCCGTACTTTGACAGACAGCCAAGAGCTAACAGTAAATTACGGAATTTATTTATTTCCCGTACCTTAATAGAGAGCCACGAGCAGAGGGTTATTTATGGGATTGATTAATTCCCTGTAACTTGACAGACAGCTGCATGCATACGGAAATTAATGGGATTAAGTTATTTCCCGTACTTTGACGGGCAGCCACGGGCTAACAGTAATACCCGGAATTTATTTATTTCCCGTACTTTGACGGACAGCTACGGGCTAGTAGTAATTTACTGAATGAAGTTATTTTCCGTATCTCGACGGACAGCTACGTGCTTACGGTAATGTACGGGATTTATTCATTTCTTGTATCTTGACAGAGAGCTACGAACATACGGTGATTAACGGGATTAATTTATTTTCCGTACTTTAACGAACAGCCACGGGCTAATAGTAATTTACGGGATTTTAAATTCCGTACCTTAACGTATAGCCACAAGCATACGGTAATATACGGTATTTATTCATTCCCAGTACCTTGACAGACAGCTACGAGCACACGGTAATTTATGAGATTTTTTTATCCCTTGATCCTTGACGGACAGCCACGGGCATACGGTAATTTAAAGGATTGATTTATTCCCCGTACTTCGACGGACAGTCACAGACTAACATTAATTTACGAGATTTTCATATCCTACGTAATTTGACAGACAGCCACGGGCTAACAGTAATATACGGGATTTATTTATTCCCAGTACCTTAACGGACAGCTTTAAGCATAACGTAATTTCTGGAATTCTTTCATCCCCCAAACCTTGACAGACGGCAACGAGCATACAGTAATTTAATGGATAAATTTATTTCCCGTTCTTTGACAGACAGCCACGGGCATACGGTAATTTACAGGATTTGTTTATTTTACGTACTTTGACGGACAGCCACGGGCTAACTGTAATTTACGGGATTTATTCATTTTCCGTATCTTGACGGACAGCCACGGGCATGCGGTTATTAAGGGATTTATTTATCTCCCGTACTTTGACGGACAGCCACGGGCTAACAGTTATTTACGGGATTTAATCATCTCCCGTACCTTGACGTATAGCCACGGGCATACGGTAATTCACGGAATTTGTTTATTCCCCGTAATTCAACGGACAGCTACGAGCATACGGTAATTAACGGGATTAATTTATCTCCCGTACTTTGACGGACAGCCAAGGGCTAACAGTAAATTACGGAATTTATTGATTTCCCGTACCTTAATAGAGAGCCACGAACAGACGGTAATTTATGGGATTGATTTATTCCCTGTAACTTGACAGACAGCTGCGAGCATACGGTAATTAATGGGATTAATTTATTTCCCGTACTTTGACGGGCAGCCACGGGCTAACAGTAATACACGGAATTTATTTATTTTCCGTACTTTGATGGACAGCCACGGGCTAGTAGTAATTTACTGGATTAAGTTATTTTTCGTGTCTCGACGGACAGCGACGTGCGTACGGTAATGTACGGGATTTATTCATTTCTTGTATCTTGACGGAGAGCTACGAACATACGGTGATTAACGGGATTGATTTACTTCCCGTATTTTAAGGAACATCCACGGGCTAATAGTAATTTACGGGATTTTAAATCCCCTGTACCTTAACGTATAGCCACAAGCATACGGTAATATACGGTATATATTTATTCCCCGTACCTTGACGGACAGCCACGAGCTTACAGTAATTTACGGGATTCAGTTATTGCCAGTACCCTAACGGACAGCAACGAGCATAAGGTAATTTGTGGGATTTTTTCATCCCCCAAACCTTGACAGACGACAACGAGCTTACGGTAATTAGAGGGATTAATTTATCCCCCGTACTTTCACAGACACTCACGGGCATACGGTAAATTACAGGATTCGCTTATTCTCCGTACTTTGACGGACAGCCACGGGCTAACAGTAATTAACGGGATTTGTTTATTTCTCGTTCTTTTACGGACAGCTACGCGCACACGGTAATTTACGGAATTCATTTATTTCCCGTACTTTGACTACAGCCACGGGCTAACAGTAATTTAAAGAATTTATTTATTTTCGGTTCCTCAACGGACAGCTTCGAGCATACGGTAATTTACAGAAATTATACATTTCCCGTACTTTGATGGACGGTCACGAGCTAGCAGTAATTTACTGGATTCAGTTATTTACCGTATCATGAAGACGGACAGCTACGAGCGTACGGTAAAGTACTAGATTTATTCATTCCATGTCCCTTCACAGAGAGCTACGAGCATAAGGTAATTAACGGGATTAATTTATCTCCCGTACTTTGACAGACAGCCACGGGTTAAAAGTAAATTACTTAATTTATTCATACCCCGTACCTAGTAGGACAGCCACGAGCAGACGGTAATTTATAAGATTGATTTATTCCCTGTATCTTTACGGACAGTTACGAGCACACGGTAATTTACGGGATTTTTTCATCCCTTGATCCTTGATGGACAGCCACGGGCATACGGTAATTTACAGGATTCATTTATTCCCCGTACTTCGACGGACAGTAACGGACTAACAGTAATTTACGAGATTCTCTTATCCACTGTAATTTGACAGACAGCCACGGGCTAACAGTAATATGCGGGATTTATTTATTCCCAGTACCTTAACGGACAGCTTCGAGTATAAGGTAATTAATGGGATTCTTCTATCCCCCAAACCTTGACAGACGGCAACGAGCATATAGTAATTTAATGGATTAATTTATCTCCCGTTCTTTGACAGACAGCCACGGGCATACGGTAATTAACAGGATTTGTTCATTCCACGTACTTTGACAGACAGCCACGGGCTAACAGTAATTTACAGGATTAATTCATTGCCCGTATCTTGACGGACAGCCACAGGCATGCGGTTATTAAGGGATTTATTTATCTCCCGTACTTTGACGAGCAGCCACGGGCTTACAGTAAATTACGAATTTATTTATCCCCCGTACCTTGACGTTTAGCCACGGGCATACGGTAATTCACGGAATTTGTTTATTTCTCGTTCCTTTACGGTCAGCTACGAGCACACGGTAATGTACGAGATTTATTTTTTTTCCGTCCTTTGAGAGACAGCCACGGGCGAACAGTAAATTACGAAATTTATTCAACCCCCGTACCTAAATGGACAGCTACGAGCATACGGTAATGAACGGGATTAATTTAACTCCCGTACTTTGAAGGACAGCCACGGGCTAACAGTAATTTTTGGGATTTAATTATCCCCCGTACCTTGACGTATAGCCACGGGCATACGGTAATTTACGGAATTTGTTTCTTCCCCGTAATTTAACGGACAGCTACGAGCATACGGTAATTAACGGGATTAATTTATCTCCCGTACTTTGATGGACAGTCAAGGGCTAACAGTAAATTACGGAATTTATTTATTTTCCGTATTTTAATAGAGAGTTACGAGCAGACGGTAATTTATTAGATTGATTTATTCCCTGTAATTTTACGGACAGCTACGAGCACACGGTAATTTATGGGATTTTTTCATCCCTTGATCCTTGACGGACAGTAACGGGCATACGGTAATTTACAGGATTGATATATTCCCCGTACTTTGACGGAAAGCCACGGGCTAGTAGTAATTCACTGGATTAAGTTATTTTATGTATCTCGACGGACAGCTACGTGCGTACGGTAATGTACGGGATTTATTCATTTTTTGTTTCTTGACAGAGAGCTACGAACTTACGGTGATTAACAGGATTGATTTACTTACCGTACTTTAACGAACAGCCACAGGCTAATAGTAATTTACGAGATTTTAAATCCCCCGTACCTTAACGTATAGCCACAAGCATACGGTAATATACGGTATTTATTTATTCCCCGTACCTTGACGGACAGCCACGGGCTAACAGTAATTTACGGGATTCAGTTATTGCCAGTACCTTAACGGACAGCAACGAGCATAAGGTAATTTATGGGATTTTTTCATCCCTCAAACCTTGACAGACGGCAACGAGCTTACGGTAATTTAAGGGATTAATTTATTCTCCGTACTTTCACAGACACCCACGGGCATACGGTAAATTTTAGGATTCGTTTCTTCCACGTACTTTGACGGACAGCCACGGGCTAACAGTAATTTACGGGATTTGTTCATTCCTCGTACCTTTACGGACAGCTGCGAGCACACGGTAATTTACAGGATTCATTTTTTTCCCGTACTTTGACAGACAGCCACGGGCTAACAGTAATTTAAAGAATTTATTTATTTTCGGTTCCTCAACGGACAGCTTCGAGCATACGGTAATTCACAGAAATTATACATTTCCCGTACTTTGATGGACGGCCACGAGCTAGCAGTAATTTACTGGATTTAGTTATTTACCGTATCTTAACGACGGACAGCTACGAGCGTACGGTAAAGTACAAGATTTATTCATTTCCCGTCCTTTCACAGAGAGCTACGAGCATACGGTAATTAACGGGATTAATTTATCTTTTGTACTTTAACTTATAGCCACGGGCAAACGGTAATTCACGGGATTGGTTTATTCCTCGTACCTTTACGGACAGCCACGAGCATACGGTTATTTATGGAATTGATTTATTTTTCGTACCTTGACGGACAGCTACGAGCATACGGTAACTGATGGGATTAATTTATCTCCCGTACCTTTACGCCAGCTACGAGCATAAGGTAATTAACGGGATTAATTTATCTCCCGTACTTTGACAGACGGCCACGGGCTTACAGTAAATTACGGAATTTATTTATCCCCCGTACCTAAATGGACAGCTACAAGCAGACGGTAATTTATGGGATTAATTTATTCCTCGTAACTTTACGGACAGCTACGAACATACGGTAGTTAACGGGATTAATTCATCTCTCGTACTTAGACGGACAGCCACGGGCTGACAGTAATTTACAGGATTTATTTATTTCCCGTCCCTAAATAGACAGCCACGAGCAGACGGTAATTTATGGGATTTTTTCATCCCCCAAACCTTGACAGACAGTAACGAGCAAACAATATTCTAAGGGATTAATTTATTTTTCGTTCTTTGACAGACAGCCACGGGTTAACAGAAATTTACGGAATTTAGTTACTGCCCGTAACTTGACGGACAGCTGCGAGCATACGGTAATCAACGGGATTAATTTATTTCCCGTACTTTGACGGATGGCCACGGTCTAACAGTAATTCACGGAATTTATTTATTTCCCGTACTTTGACGGACAGCCACGGGCTAGCAGTAATTTACTGGATTTAGTTATTTTCCGTATCTCGACAGACAGCTACGAGCGTACGGTAATGTACGGGATTTATTCATCTCTTGTATCTTGTCAGATAGCTACGAGCATACGGTAATTAACGGGATTAATTTATTTTCCGTTCTTTGACAGACAGCCACGGACATACGGTAATTTACGGGATTAATTTATTCCCAGTACCTTGACAGACAGCTACGAAAATACTGTAATTTATGAGATTTTTTTATTCCTTGATCCTTGACGGACAGCCACGGGCATACGGTAGCTTACGGGATTGATTCATTCCCCGTACTTTGACGGACAGTCACGGACTAACAGTAATTTACGAGATTTTCTCATCCACCGTACCTTGACAGACAGCCACGGGCATACGGTAATACACGGAATTCATTTATATATCTTACCTTGACGGACAGCCACGAGCATCCAGTAATTTATGAAATTTATTTACGCCCTGTACCTTGACAGACAGCTACGAGCATACGGTAATTTACAGAAGTTTTTATTCCCCTTACTTTGACGGAAAGCCACGGGCTAGCAGTAATTTCCTGGATTTAGTTATTTCCCGTATCTTGACGGAGAGCTACAAGCATACGGTAATGTACGGGATTTATTTATTTCCCGTACTTTCACAGACAGCCACAGACATACGGTAATTTACGGGATTAATTTATTCCTTGTACCTTGACTGACAGCCACAAGCATACGACAATTCATGGTATTTTTTTATTTTCCGTAGTTTGACAGACAGCAACAGTCATACGGTAATTTACGGGATTCATTTGATCCACGTACTTTGACAGACAGCCACGGGCTAACAGTAATTGACGAAATTTATTAATTTTCCGTATCTTGACAGACAGCCAAGGACATGCGGTAATACACGAGATTTATTTATTCCCCGTACTTTGATGGACAGCCACGGGCTAATAGTAATTTACTGGATTTAGTTATTTCCCGTATCTTGACAGACATTTACAAGCGTACGGTAATGTACGGGATTTGTTTATCCCCTGTACCTTGACGAAGAGCTACGAGCATACGGTAATTAACGAAATTAATTTTCTTTCCTGTACTTTGACTAACAGCCACAAGCTAACAGTTATTTACGAGATTTTAAATCTCCCGTACCTTGACGGACAGCGACGAGCATACGGTTATTTACGGAATTTTTTTATTTTCCGTAATTGGACGGCAAGCCACGGGCTAACATTAATTGACGGGATTTATTCATTCCTCGTTTCTTCACGTATAGCCACAAGCATGAGTTATATACGGGATTTATTTATTATCCGTACTTCGACAGACGGCCACGGTCTAACAGTAATATACGGGATGTATTCATTCCCAGTACCTTAACGAACAGCTACGAGCATACGGTAATTTATGGTATTTTTTCCTTCCCCGAACCTTGACGGACAGCCACGGGCATACGGTAATTCACGGAATTGATTTATTTTCCGTTCTTTGACAGACAGCCACGGACATACGATAATTTACGGGATTAATTTATTCCCAGTACCTTGACAGACAGCTGCGAAAATACGGTAATTTATGAGATTTTTTTATTCCTTGATCCTTGACGGACAGCCACGGGAATACGGTAATCCACGGAATTAATTTATTCCCTGTTCTTCGATGGACAGCCACGGGCTAACATTAATTGACGGGATTTATCCATTCCTCGTTCCTTCACGTATAGCCACAAGCATGCGGTAATATACGGGATTTATTTATCATCCGCACTTCGACAGACGGCCACGGGCTAACAGTAATATACGGGATTTATTCATTCCCAGTACCTTAACGAACAGCTACGAGCATACGGTAATTTATAGTATTTTTTCCTTCCCCGAACCTTGACGGACAGCCACGGGCATACGGTAATTCACGGAATTGATTTATTCCCCGTACCTTGACGGACAGCTACGAGCATACGGTAATTTACAGGATTAATTTATTTACTGTATCTTGACGGACAGCTACGAGCATACGGTAATTAATGGGATTAATTATTCATCCGTACCTTTACGGTCAGCTACGAGCATAAGGTAATTAACGGGATTAATTTATCTCCCGTACTTTGACAAACGGCCACGGGCTTACAGTTAATTACGGAATTTATTTATTCCCCGTACCTAAATAGACAGCTACGAGCAGACGGTAATTTATGGGATTGATTTATTCCCCGTACATTTACGGACAGCTACGAGCATACAGTAATTAACAAGATGACTCATCTCCCCTACTTTGACAGACAGCCACGGGCTAACAGTAAATTACGAAATTTATCTATTTTCAGTACCTTAATGGACAGCCACGAGCATAAGGTAATTTATAGGATTTTTTCATCTCCCAAACCTTGACAGACAGCAACGAGCAAACGGTAATTTAAGGGATTAATTTATTTTCCGTTCTTTGACAGACAGCCACGGACATACGGTAATTTACGGAATTAATTTATTTCCCGTACCTTGACGGACAGCCACGGGTTAACAGAATTATACGAAATTTAATTACTGTTGGTAACTTGACGGACAGCTGCGAGCATACGGTAATTAACGGGATTAATTCATTTCGCGTACTTTGACGGATGGCCACGGGCTAACAGTAATTCACGGAATTTATTCATTTCCCGTACTTTGACAGACAGCCACGGGCTAGCAGTAATTTACTGGATTTAGTTATTTTCCGTATCTCGACAGACAGCTACGAGCGTACGGTAATGTACGGGATTTATTCATCTCTTGTATCTTGTCAAAGAGCTACGAGCATACGGTAATTAACGGGATTGATTTATTTTCCGTTCTTTGACAGACAGCCACGGACATACAGTAATTCACGAGATTAATTTATTCCCAGTACCTTGACTGACAGCTACGAGAATACGGTAATTTATGATATTTTTTTATTCCTTGATCCTTGACGGACAGGCACGAGCTAACAGTAATTTACAGGATTTATTTATTTTCCGTACCTTGACGGAGAGCTTTAAGCATACGGTAATTTACGGAATTCATTTGTTTCCCGTACTTCGACGGACAACCACGGGCTAGCAGTAATTTACTTNGGGAATCATTTATTCCCCGTATCTTGACGGACAGCCACGGGCATGCGGTTATATACAGGATTTATTTATTCCCCGAACTTCAACAGACAGCCACGGGCTAACAGTAATTTACGGAATATAGTTATTGCCCGTAACTTGACGGACAGCTGCGAGCATACGGTTATTAACGGCATTAATTTATTTCCCGTACATTGACGGACAGTCACGGGATAACAGTAATATACGGGATTTATTTATTCCCAGTACCTTAACGGACAGCTTCGAGCACAAGGTAATTTTTGGGATTCTTTCATCCCCCAGACCTTGACAGACGGCAACGAGCAAACAGTAATTTGAGGGATTAATTTATTTCCCGTTCTTTGACAGACAGCCACGGGCATACGGTAATTTACAGGATTTGTTCATTCCACGTACTTGAACAGACAGCCACGGGCTAACAGTAATTCACGGGATTTATTGATTTTCCGTATCTTGACGGACAGCCACGGGCATGCGGATATATACGGGATTTATTTATTTCCCGAACTTTGACGGACAGCCACGGGCTAACAGTAATTTACGGGATTTAGTAATTGCTTGTACCTTGACGAAAAGCTACGAGCACACGGTAATTTACAGGATTTATTTATCCCCTGTACCTTGACAAACAGCTACGAGCTTACGGTGATATACGAGATTTATTTATTCCCCGTACTTCGACGGACAGCCACAGGCTAAAAGTAATTTACAGGATTTATTTAGTTTCAGTTCCTTATTTAGTTCCGGGACAGCTTCGAGCATACGGTAACTAACGGAAATTATTTATTTCCCGTTCTTTGACGGACAGCCACGGGCTAGCAGTAATTTACTGGATTTGGTTATTTCCCGTATCTTGACAGACAGCTACGAGCGTACGGTAATGTACGAGATTTATTTATCCCCGTCCCATGACAGAGAGCTACGAGCATACGGTAATTAACGGGATAAATTATTTTCCTGTACTTGGACGGACAGCCACGGACTAACAGTAATTTACTGGATTTTGAATCCCCCGTATCTTGACGGACAGCTACGAGCATACGGTAATTAACAAGATTAATCTATTCCCCATACTTTGACGGACAGCTACGAGCATACGGTAATTCATGAGATTTCTTTATTCTCCGTACTTTGACGGACAGCCAGGGAAAAGTGGTAATTTACGGAATTCATTTATTCCACGTACTTTGACAAACAGCCACGGGCTAACAGTAATTTACGGGATTCATTAATTTCGCGTATCTTGACGGACAGCCACGGGCATGCGGTAATACACAGGATTTATTTATTCCCCGTACTTTGACGGACATCCTTGGGCTAATAGTAATTTACTGGATTTGGTGATTTCCCGTACTTTGACAGACAGCCACGGGCTAACAGTAAATTAATTTATTTATCTACCGTACCGAAATGGACAGCTACGAGCAGACGGTAATTTATGGGATTAATTTATTCCCCGTACATTTACGGACAGCTACGAGCAAACGGTAATTAACAAGACGACTCATCTCCTGTACTTTGACAGACAGCCACGGGCTAACAGTAAATTACGAAATTTATCTATTTTTCGTACCTAAATGGACAGCCACGAGCATAAGGTAATTTATGGAATTTTTTCATCCCGCAAACCTTGACAGACAGCATTGAGCATACAGCAATTTAAGGGATTAATTTATTTCCCGTTCTTTGACAGACAGCTACGAGCATACGGTAATATACGGGAATTATTTATTCCCCGTACTTTGACGGACAGCCACAAGCTAGCAGTAATTCACTGGATTCAGTTTTTTACCGGATCTTAACGACGGACAGCTACTAGCGTACAGTAATGTACGAGATTCATTTATCCCCCGTCCCTTGACAAAGAGCAACGAGCATACGGTAATTAACGGGATTACTTTATCTTCCGTACTTTGACGTATAGCCACGGGCATACGGTAATTCACGGAATTTGTTCATTCCTCGTACAATTACGAACAGCTACGAGCACACGGTAATTTACAGGATTCGTTTATTTCCCGTACTTTGACAGACAGCCACGGGCTAGTCGTAAATTACGGAATTTATTTATTTTCCGAACCTAAATGGACAGCCACGAGAAGAAAGTAATCTATGGGATTGATTTATTCCCCGAACCTTTACGGTCAGCTACGAGCATACGGTTTTTAACGAGTTTAATTTATCTCCCGTACTTTGACAGACCGCCACGGGCTAACAGTAAATTACTTAATTTATTTATTTCCCGTACCTTACTGGACAGCCACGAGCAGACGGTAATTTATGGTATTGATTTATTCCCCGTACCTTTGCGGACAGCTACGAGCATACGGTAATTAACGGAATTAATTTATCTTCCGTACATTGACGAACAGCCACGGGCTAACAGTAATTTACGGGATTTATTCATTCCCCGTACCTTGACGTATAGCGACGGGCATACGGTAATTCACGGAAGTTGTTCATTTCTCGTACCTTTATGGAAAGCTACGAGCGTACGGTAATTCACGGGACTTATTCATCCTCCGTACCTTGACAGACAGCAACGAGCATACGGTAATTAATGGGATTAATTTATTTACTGTACCTTGACGGACAGCTACGAGCATACGGTAATTAATGGGATTCATTAATCTCCCGTACCTTCACGGTCAGCTACGAGCATAAGGTAATTAACGGGATTAATTTATCTCCCGTACTTTGACAAACGGCCACGGGCTAACAGTAATTTACAGGATTTATTTATTTCCCGTACCCAAATAGACAGCCACGAAGAGAGGGTAATTTATGGGATTGATTTATTCCCCGTACATTTACGGACAGCTATGAGCATACAGTAATTAACAAGATGACTAATCTCCCCTACTTTGACAGACAGCCACGGGCTAACAGTAAATTACGAAATTTATTTATTTTCCGTACCTAAATGGACAGCCACGAGCATAAGGTAATTAATGGGATTTTTTCATCTCCCAAACCTTGACTGACAGCAACGAGCAAACGGTAATTTGAGGGATTAATTTATTTTCCGTTCTTTGACAGACAGCCACGGACATACGGTAATTTACGGAATTAATTTATTCCACGTACCTTGACGAACAGCCACGGGTTAACAGAAATTTACGAAATTTAATTACTATTGGTAACTTGACGGACAGCTGCGAGCATACGGTAATTAAAGGTATTAATTCATTTTCCGTACTTTGACGGATGGCCTCGGGCTAACAGTAATTTACGGAATTTATTCATTTCCCGTACTTTGACAGACAGC
>NW_019380136.1:0-16606 GCF_000648655.2 Copidosoma floridanum | reverse complement strand
ACGAGTCAGCATAACACTATATATATATATATGTGGGTAAATATATATACAATGGGTGCGCGTGCTCTAATACGTGCTCGAATACGAAAACGTAACTGTATTAAAATTTTCACTATTTTCATATCTGATTATTAAAGAAGTATTGAAATAAGATATGCTATAATTTTCTCAGTTTCTATTATACCGAGCTTAATAACATACGAGTTGGAAGTTTCACTTCTGCGGGGGGTCCCGAGACCCACACCTGGTTTTTTTTTTTAAAACTGTAAGGACTGATTAGATTTCTTGTACACCATTACTTCGTTCGTGCCTAGGCAACAGACTAGCACTACAACCCGTAGTGGGGTGCAGATATCCTATTTTGTAATGAATATACGGCACGCACACTAAAATGAGATGCAGTTCCTCCAAATTTAACAAACATATAAAATTTATTAAAAGAAAAACTTTGGTTGTAGGTTCACATTACAATCGCATTACTATGCAGTATGATATGACGTGAAATAATATGAAAATAACGATTATACGTAACTATACTTTACAATATACGTAGAATAGTACGCNTCGTGCCTAGGCAACAGACTAGCACTACAACCCATAGTGGGGTGCAGATATCCTATTTTGTAATTAATATACGGCACCCACACTAAAATGAGATCTAGTTCTTCCAAATTTAACAAACATATAAAATTTATTAAAAGAAAAACTTTGGTTGTAGGTTCACATTACAAGCGCATTACTATGCAGTATGATATGACGTGAAATAATATGAAAATAACGATTATACATGACTTTACTTTACAATATACGTAGAATAGTACGCTGTTAGGAATGGAATAATTTGATTTTAACAGACGACAGTCGGCCTGTTATTTATTTACTTTTTAATCGCCCTACCAAAATTTGTAGATTATATCTTATAACAATCGTATGATAATGAATATAATTGATCATTGTTGAAACGCTGCCAAAAAAATTGATGATAATTTCAACCCCATGTATCAATGGTAATTTTTTTAACAAAATTAATACGACGATTCGTTTTATTTTGTCAAGCCACCCCAAATGTAGTAGTAAAAATTGTATTAGGTGAAGCTAACACCGCGATATGAAAGATTTTATAAGTCTGAATGTTTTTAGAGTCAACCGTTCGGTTGCGGCGTATACTAAAAGAAAAATTTCGTCAACTCAAATAAATGCATTTTTAAGAATTTCATTTCTTTGAAATAAATAAATCGTGACTTAATAGAACAAAGAATTTATTTAAAGGGATGAAACAACTTACTAAGTCACTTACATATCGAAGTTCAAAAATTATTTATTTAATAATAAAAATTATTTATTCGAATCTAATAAATGTATGATGTATAAGCAACAAATAAATTATTTATAACAATCCTTTCAAAAACATGATTTATTGTTTCAAATTAGTTATTTTAACGGAAAAACAACATTTATTCGATTTAAATAAACAATTCAGTAACTTGCAAAAATGTGATTAGGAACTTATGCATGTTTATTAGAATTTAATAATTATTTGTTTGACCCATCAAACTGTTACTTCGTAAAATTCTTTTTTTAGATTCCATTAAATTAAATAAAATCCTAATAAACGATTTATTTTAATTCAACGCAAGAAATTATTTATTTATAACAAATCAATAATTTATAAAAATACTGGCATAGCCAAACTTTGTACAATTTTTAACTTTTGTAATATCATAACTGCGATATAGGTGCCTCTGCATAAGTGTCTGTAAGTCACGAGACTGCCGGACACGCCCGTTGTCACACAGTGTTTATAAATAATTTATTGGTGTATCATTTTATGTATTTAATGAATCCAACTGTAAGACAGAACTTACTAGTAAATTATTGTTTAACCAATCGAACGAAGATTTGGTTTAAGAAAAAACCACTCTAGATCTTATCGAAACGAAGTTACGTATGATCATCGTAATTCACCAAATTTTGTTCCATAAGCGTACACTGAGCGTTTTCATGTTGAAAAAAAAAAAATAATACGTAATAAAACTAATGATCAATATTAATTGATTTTCAATTATTTATTTGCCACAAGTATTATAGAATGAATAATAAAGCATGTCAGTCAGTTAAAAAGATATACTCCTTTTGTGTACTCGACAGTAGTGCTTCATTGTTTTTAAGTTTTATGTATAAGAATGAAAACATTAATTTATATAAGACGACAAATATTTTATTCCGAAAAACTTATTAATCATAATCATAAACTATACTTACAGAATGTAATGTTATTTATTTGAATAAGATGTATATTACCTTTTTCGTAACTAGACAATTTTGACAACGTACAGTTTTTCTATTCGAATAAATCGTTCACTTATTAATATTTGATTTATTAGAAATAATTTCATGCTTTATATAATACTACAAAGCTATTGTATCAGTTCTTCTTTTGTCACAAGCATAACAGGTTTTAGGTTAGTGGTCTACAAGTCAGCATAACACCTGGGAGATATGGGTGCGATCTCACAAAACATCGGATTTTTTCATCGTATTTTCAGCTCTTAATAAATGTCCTACTATATATCCCCTGTATACTGTATACTGCATACTATATGTATACTATAAATAATAATACATAACAGTAATCAAATAACTATAATCTCATAATAAATACGCCCGTCATTACTCATTTAGTTATATATAAATACAATATCTAATTAAATAAGTTAGTAATTATGAAAATTTACATTTATATTTTTATTAAATCTGTGTATCAGAATAATACATACCTATTTTAGTTGTTGAATATTAAATAAAAAATTACCCAATAAATCATATACTAATCGTAAATATATACCTATGATATACTATTAAATAATTTATTTTCTAAAATCTACACAGTTTTAGTCAAAAAAATCATAAAACTGAGGTTAATAAGTTATTTCTTACACAGTAATAATTATTTACGCATTTTTTTGTATAAAACCGTCATAGATTTTAACAGATACTTATTTTAAAGAAATAATTTTTATTTTATTAAAATAAAGGTTTTTCTTTGTTTCCAAAGAATGTGTGATTATACATATATATGTACTCTATATAAATAAATGAATATTTATTAAAACTCGTCAAATATTTATTTTGACTAGATAACCACTTATTGAGTAAAATATTGTTTAGTTTCAGATAAAATAAATATTTGTTTTCTGTAAGATATATTTTCTTTAGGATAATAAATACTTACTAATTTTTAATACAAGCGTTTCTGGTGAAAATGTATATTTATTTAACTCAATTAAAGTTATTTTTCATCCAAATAACTTCGTTAGTGTAATATAAATAAATACTCATTTACCACTACTTTATTGAGTTTCAAAACAAATGAACATATTTGTAATCTACAGAAATATTTATTAAAGGGTAGTTAATATTCATTATAAGGTAATACGCGATTATCAATGTATAATAAATCCTTATTGAAGTCTAACAAATATTTACTAATTTAAAATACAAGTATTATTGATTTAATTGTACATTTATTTGACGTCAAATAAATAAAGATTAACTTTATCCAAACAAATATATTTATTTGATTTCAACGAATCATGTATTTGAACGTATACTTATAAATGATTTATTTAATTAAAAAAAAATTTATTTGAAACAACACAATTTTTTTTAGTGTAATCGTATTCTCCAAGCCGCTACTCTAACCTATTGATACCCTTGCTTCGCTACTGCCTTCTGTTTTATCAAACAAACCCGCAATAATATAAATAAACTGAAATTTAACAACAGTAAACGGTAAGGTAAAAGATAAGGTAGCTTCGTGGTCACAAGGGGGAGTTAGTAAGATATGCCTAGCATATCGTACGTAACACCACCGAATAATGCTAAAAAATTGTTTTATTGAAACTTAAAGATTTTAGCTGCAATATAGTTTGCACACACACACACACAAGCGCGCGCGCGCGCGCAAGAAAAAAATTCTGCTTAAGCTGTCGAGCAAAGTATTAAAGGTTGATGACATTATTATAATTATTGTCATGGATTGCTAAATGTAAAAAGTATTGAATCTGACGTGAATTCTTACAATTAAACATTCATGAGTTTCGTGCTCTGAATACATGCATTTAATCGAAAAAATGCAGGATACAATTTTTATTCAAAATTAAATGAATAATACGATACGATTTTTTTTCTAAATTATTTTTCAATTTTTTCAAAAATCGTCCAACATATTGGATCAGCCGTTTTAAATTCTAAAAAATTATCTACACACTCATCATCGGCAACCTGCATATATTCATTTAAGTTCAGAATCTGATTGGGAAACGTTATAACCCAAGCTTACAAGCTTCAAATTTTCAGCGCCACCTAGCGCCTGTTTTCGTCTCTAGCCCACTGCGAAAAAAATTATGCAAGTAGAGTTGGTTATAAAGTTAAAAAAACAAAAAAAATCGTGTCATACTCTGCCAAAATAATTATTCAATTTTAAAAACTTAAATAAGGGTTACATAACCTCAAATTCTTTTGAAAATGTTTTTAAATGTTTCTACGTAAAAAAACCTGCAAAATTTGGCCCCTACGCACACACACATTAATATATATATTTCTATATAGTTAATAAAATTATATATATACATAATTTCTTATTAAAATAATTGGAAGCAGTTGGGCCAAAGGAAATATTTTTGATTTGTGACTGTCACAGACGGCTTTGGTGTTTAAAAAAAAAAGAAAAGGTTAGAGTAATGTTTTCTCACGAAGTACTATCGATTCCCAAACTAGATTTTGACCCAAACTATTTTGTAACCGGTACAGTTGACGTAAAATGTTCCTTATATATATAGGTATATATAACTATAATAGATATACAAATCGATATGAAATCGTTTTTCTATTTTTTAAAAATTTGTTTACTATAATGCCCATTGTATTTTATTTAAATAGTTTTAAAATTTTTTAAAACAGTTGGATTACAATTGTATGATACAAGAAACTATTTTGCATTATGAATTGTTTTCTTCGAATGTCGCTTATAATTTTGTTTGGGTCATCATATTACAAAAATAGCCGAAGATTCTGTGTTTGTTTATTCATTGTCTATCGATCAGTGCTGGTAAGAGTATGTAAAACCTATTTTTTACAAAGTTATATAGTGAAAAAGTGCATAAATTGCCGTTTAAAATTTGAATTTTGTGACATGTGTCAATGTTATACTTTTTAATCGAAATTCTTTAAAATTCAAGATCGATACTTCTCATGGGGATTTTTAACCACGCGTAACGTTGTACAGATAACATTGAAAGTGACGTCACCAAACTGTTACTTAAAAAATTTAATTTGCTATTCTGAACCTTATCGTATGACTAAAACGAATTTTTAAAATGGATTTTGTTATGAATACTACAAACTGTAATGTGAAAGAAAAAAATTTTTCTCTTTTTAAATTTTGTCCCTAATTGTTTATAATACTTAATTTTCCAACATAAAAAATGGATATAACTGACATTTTATAATAAACCGTGTTGCAACCATTGTAACTTAATAGAGTACATTTTTACACGAATTTAAAAAAAAAAAAATTGCTATAAAGTTTTTTAAAGAAAAGTTATTATCAGTTGAGTGGTCATTACGATTGTTGTTGTAACTCAAAGAATTCTCTTCTACCTCTATAGGGCATTGTTTTTTAATTTGTATAACTAAGTAACTATTCCATACATAATCAATTATAACAAAAAAATATACTTCAAAATTTTGACGTGCTACACCTCTCACTGTTCCCATTCACTTTAAAACTTAACGTAATATTTTTATTAAATGCTATTAATTAATATTATTATCATACACCGAAAAAACTCTCTATCTTAAAAATGCTCTAGACTATGCATCAGCTAATTGTATCCAAATATGAAATAAAAATTAACTTTGAGTCGACTCTTCGAAATTTAATTAAATTTCATATTAAAAAATGCACTGCTCGATGCAAAGCTTTACTCCTTACAAATTTCTACGCATCATATGAAGTAAAAAAAACAACTAAAACAAAACTATACCTAACACACCTACTATAGTTATTAATTGTTTATGCAGAATTTTAAATAGAAAAGTCTACGCCAACCTTTTGTAATGTCATAACTGACGATATAGGTGCCTCTACATAAGTGTCTGTAAGTCACGAGACTGCCGGACACGCCTGTTGTCACACGGTGTTTATAAATAATTTATTGGTATATCATTTTATGTATTTAATAAATCCAACTGTAAGACAGAACTTACTAGTAAATTATTGTTTAACCAATCAAACGATAATTTGGTTTAAGAAAAAACCACTCTAAATCTTATCAAAACAAAGTTACGTATGATCATCATAATTCACCAAATTATGTTCCATAAGCGTACACTAAGCGTGTTCATCTTGAAAAAAAAAAAAAAAACGTAATAAAACTAATGATCAATATTTATTGATTTTTAATTATTTATTCGCCACAAGTATTATAGAATAAATAATAAAGCATGTCAGTCAGTTAAAAAGATATACTTCTTTTGTGTACTCAACAGTAGTGTTTCATTGTTTTTAAGTTCTATGTATAAGAATAAAAACATTAATTTATATAAGACGACGATTATTTCATTCCGAAAAACTTATTAATCATAATCATAAACTATACACACTAAATGTAATGTTATTTATTTAAATAAGATGTATATTACCTTTTTCGTAACTAGATAATTTTGAGAACGTACAGTTTTTCTATTCGAATAAATCGTTTACTTATCAATATTTAATTTATTAGAGATAATTTTATGCTTTATATAATACTACAAAGCTATTGTATCAGTTTTACTTTTGTCACGAGCATAACAGGTTTTAGGTTAGTGGTCTACGAGTCAGCATAACACCTGGGAGATATGGGTGCGATCTCACAAAACATCGGATTTCTTCATCGTATTTTTAGCTCTTAATAAATGTCCTACTATATATCCCCTGTATACTGTATACTGCATACTATATGTATACGATAAATAATAATACATAACAGTAATCAAATAACTATAATCTCATAATAAATATGCCCGTCATTACTCATTTAGTTATATATGAATACAATATCTAATCAAATAAGTTAGTAATTATAAAAATTTACATTTATATTTTTATTAAATCTGTGTATCAGAATAATACATACCTATTTTAGTTGTTGAATATTAAATAAAAAATTACCCAATAAATCATATACTAATCGTAAATATATACCTATGATATACTATTAAATAATTTATTTTCTAAAATCTACACAGTTTTAGTCAAAAAAATCATAAAACTGAGGTTAATAAGTTATTTCTTACACAGTAATAATTATTTACGCATTTTTTTGTATAAAACCGTCATAGATTTTAACAGATACTTATTTTAAAGAAATAATTTTTATTTTATTAAAATAAAGGTTTTTCTTTGTTTCCAAAGAATGTGTGATTATACATATATATGTACTCTATATAAATAAATGAATATTTATTAAGACTCGTCAAATATTTATTTTGACTAGGTAACCACTTATTGAGTAAAATATTGTTTAGTTTCAGATAAAATGAATATCTGTTTTCTGTAAGATATATTTTGTTTAGGATAATAAATACTTACTAATTTTTAATACAAGCGTTTCTGGTGAAAATGTATATTTCTTTAACTCAATTAAAGTTATTTTTCATCAAAATAACTTCGTTAGTGTAATATAAATAAATACTCATTTACCACTACTTTATTGAGTTTCAAAACAAATGAACATATTTGTAATCTACAGAAATATTTATTAAAGGGTAGTTAATATTCATTATAAGGTAATACGCGATTATCAATGTATAATAAATCCTTATTAAAGTCTAACAAATATTTACTAATTTAAAATACAAGTATTATTGATTTAATTGTACATTTATTTGACGTCAAATAAATAAAGATTAACTTTATCCAAACAAATATATTTATTTGATTTCAACAAATCATGTATTTGAACGTATACTTATAAATGATTTATTTAATTAAAAAAAAATTTATTTGAAACAACACAATTTTTTTTAGGGTAATCGTATTCTCCAAGCCGCTACTCTAACCTATCGATACCCTTGCTTTGCTACTGCCNCCCCCCCCCCCCATGCGCAGCGATGTCAAAAGTTCCAAATTCAGGGACTCCAGGAATTCAGAACAGAAATTCTGGGACATTTTACATCACTGAAACTGCGGACAGTGTCGTTCTTTACTCGTGCGCTTTATTATTATACCTCTATAAAACTGGACTTATCTGGTACAACGATGGGCCCAACGGCGCTGATGGGTCAAAATTTTAACAGCTTAGTCCGCTCTGACCCTTTCAAGCGAATAAACCTACTGTGTCAAAGTCAAGCGTGCCTCCATACACATATACTCACAGACTCACAGTCCTCCCGCTTTTTTAAAGAGAGTGGCTTTATGTATTAAGTAAACGTGTTTCAGTCAGTACTTGATCAAATCAAATATTTTAGTGAAAAAATTTATTAGCAAACATGGAACAAGGTCCTTTCAAACATTGGATGAATGCTAATAGTAATAAAAATATTCCACGTACTACAAAGTATATGGCTGATAAAAGGACCAATTCCATAGTCAACGAGGTATTTTTTGAAAGTCCTGCAAATGAACAAGTAAGCACTAATAGAGATTCTTGTGCATCTCTTAAAGTACTGTTATAGTACATAAATGATTTAAAAATAATTGATAATATTGTAGTATAGTGTAGACAACATACAGTTTAAACTTTTATATTTTTATCGCAGTAAAGAAATGGATGTTTTCATTGCTTCTTACAATAATATTTAAAACATTGGTATAGGATTATGACAATTATGCGGATGATCCAAAACTAGAAGATGAACATGAGGATGGAGCTATTTTGGTTGTGCTGTCTAATAACAAATTGTGGTACCTTGAACCTATACCAAACGTAATAGCGTCTGATACTGAAAACATTTATCGACATTTAGAAGCTGTTGAAAGTGAGTGTTCTTATTTTAATACTTCCATTGGATCTAATGAGATACGAATCATTTAATAGCTTAGTGGTCCTAAACAAAATCATAATAATTCAGTATTTAATTGTAAGTGAAGAAAAATAGTGCATTTTGCTGCGTCTTGTTTTTACATATTTGCATTTTATTCTAAAAAACTGTTAAAGTAGCATATTAGAAAATATATCCAATTTTTAGTTTAACAAATAGAAAAATCAACCGTAGAAAGTAGAAATTTTGTAAAAAGTATTTGCTGCCCGTGTTACAAACTTAAAAATACAACAAGTAGTATTCTAAAGTGTTTATCAAAGAATAATAATTTTTACAGTACTAAGTGATGCATATACCGACACGGTGGCGCATTGGTAGAGTGGCAGTTTCGTCGATCGAGCAAGTTTCCCTACTGAAATTTCTCCGGTGATTTCTCACGTGAGACAGTTATTATGCCAAAATCTTGCCTGAAAAATGTTTATTTTTTTCAAAAAGCTATGAAATGTGACTTCAGTGTTCTGGTGTGTCCCATTAATATTATCATCTGAACAATTATCGAAAAAAACACGTTTTCAATTATTTTTGACGTATTTATAAAGAAATTATTAGACATTTTTCTTATGAAAAAAAAATTCATCAATCATACTTAAAAACATGTATTTTTTGATTATTGTTTTCATGGTAATACCAATGACGCACACCAGAAAATTAAAAAGTCACATTTAGTAGCTTCTTTAAAAAAAAAAAAATTTCTCAGGAGTGATTTTGGCATGAGAAATATCTCACCTGAGAGCTCACCTGAGAAATTTCAGTAGGGTAAGCAGCGTTGGGTGTGACGATTACCTGAATTGGTGACCGTTCAAGTCTCACGGTTTTTTCGTCGCAGTTTGACGTTCTGGGATCGATCAACTGTTTATCTGCTGATTTAGCGAAACCAAAAGGAAGTGAGTTTTCCATTGTACTCTTGGTAAGGGCCTAACCTAGTGTCTCCACGTGACGCTGAATGGTAACGCCACGAGTCCCAGAAGTGAAGGGACTTGCAAAGGCGGCGAAACTAGGATTAGCTTTACCTAGTTTAAAGTGATGTTGCAAGAATTGATTGACTAAAGGTAAAGTGAAGTGGCTACCCCTGAACGAACTGGCTTGGGAGCAAGCAGCCTTGTTTCAAAATCCTCAGGGGGCAGTCATCAAAAATGGTGGCACGGGTGTGGCAAGCCCGAGTGACCCCGAGCCGGGGGAAATGAGCGCCATTTTCTCTCAAGAACGGTAATCAAATCTCATGCTTCAATGACTTCAGCTAAGGCGTGAGTGGAAGAATGTTGCATGGAAGGAGATCCGGGACTTGACTTAACCGTCTGGTCAAGAGGTGAAGGCTCTGCAAACTTCTCAGAAATCTAAGCTGCTCGGATGGTGAGAGATTGAATGATCCGCTGGAAGCCCAGGCCGTTAGTTCGAGAAAATAATTCTCATACAAATATGTACAAATCTAAGAATCCATCCATGGATGCCAAGGTACCTGGTCGGAGTAAGGAATAAATAAACACGAAAAATAAAAGTAAAAGAATAGAAAGAGCAACAGAAAGGCAAAGTGGAAGGAATGGAGGAGGAAAAGAGAAAAGGAGGAGATCTATTGAAAGCCCTGAGCCCCAAGGAAACGCCGTCCCTTCCAAGGGGCGTAACTTTGAAAATAAAGTGGCGTTGGTAAACAACCCTTCGATGCCTCGTAGAACTTTCCGAACAACATGCGTCCCTCAAAGTATGTCAAGTGAGGAAGAGAGAGATAACGGTCGATTAAAAACGCAAATCTTGAACCAACTGAAAGAACTTCGAATGTGCCTGAGCAGATGTGACATGACAAATCCGTCCGAAGCATCTTATCAAAACCTTGAAAACTTTATGCCTATTGAAAGCGATCGATTGTTGTTCTGGACCATGGACGCGCTCTGGAATGCCTGTCCCCAGGAGGTTAAATTTCTGCAACTAAATGTTGTCAGATCGAAAAAGGTGACTGGAGAGGTGTACCAGCTGATCTCTGAAAAGAGGTTGGACGTACTCCTCCTCCAGGAACCAGCCAAAAGGAAGTTGGGCAACTTCTGAACATGCACCGGCCTGGGCATAAATACGATCATGGCCACCCGCTCCGAAGAGCCCTGGACAGCAGTTGTTGTCACTAACCCAAACTTCAACGCTCTATTCATTCCACAGCTAAGTAACCAATGTTGCGTGGTTGCGGAAATCACAACTCCTGGGCACTCGTTTTATGTCATCAGTTGCTATTTTTAATACAGTAATGACAGGGAGTCACCCCTCGCCCATTTGAACATGGTGCTTCGAAAACTAAAGGGAAAGCGTGTGAAAATGGGTGCTAATACGAATGCTGAATCATCACTCTGGAGCCCAAGAGGCTGCAACGAGAGCAGTGAAGCCTTCGAAAACCTATTAGCAAGCCATGACTTCGTGACCCAGAATAAGATCACGAATACACCAACATATGAGTCAACGGGACGAAAATCTTGGATTGATGTCACCTTGGTGAGCTTGTTGGTGAACAATAGGATCTTAAACTGGAGAGTGCAAGTACCATGGACAACCGGTGAGCACAAATCAACTTCGTTTAGTTTCAAGGCCCATCAAGAAGATGGAGAGAATCCCTCTGCTGGAACAAGGTTTGACCTGAGGAAAGCAGACTGGGAGAAGTTTAAAAGAGAATTAATAAGACTCTCAGAGAAAAGACTCAATGACTTGGAACTGGGCAATGAAAACGAAATCGATATATACACCCAAGAAATGGGAGAAACTATAATTGATGCGTGCAAACATGCTATGCCCAAGAAAGGTTGCCAGAGGAACCGTAGTCCATTGGAATGAAGAACTAGCAGAGACAAAAAAGAAACTAAATAAAGTATATAGAATGCTCAAACGATATCAAGAAGATGTCTCGGTAGATGAGTACAGAGCACTGCGAAAAAATTACAAACAAACGATTTGTAAAGCAAAAACTGAAAGCTGGAGAGACTTTGTTAGTAAAGTGGGGAATGAAAACGTCTTTGGCCGCGTATATAAATACATGGCTAACAATAAAGTTCCCCGCACTGCCTTTAGCGCTCTTCGAACTGACGGAAACTATACACTGTTAATGAAAAAGACGGCTGAAACTCTGCTGGCAATTCATGTGCCAGATAACATTAAATCTGGTGACTCCCTGGAGCTAAGTCACAGGAGAGAGGAAGCGGGGACTCTTTCAGAAATGGAAGACGCTCCTGCCTTCACTGCTCAAGAGCTCAGACTTGCCACAAAAGGTTTGAAGAACGGTAAGGCACCAATGGCCGATCGGGTGGAAGTTCAAGTTATCAAACGGGCTACGAGACTCCTCCCAGATCGGTTCCTGAGGTTAATAAACGCCTGCCTGGAAAAGGGTCACTTTCCATGAGAATGGAAGAAGGGTATGCTCACGGTCCTACTAAAAAGTTTTGACAAAGACCTTGCAGACCCTAGTTTATACCACCTAATAAATCTTCTCTCCGTAAACGGCAAAATCTTGGAAAAGCTCATAGTCAATCGACTGTACAGCGAAATACTAAGCTCCAGGGGCATATCATCTCACCTATACGGTTTTAGGTCCCGGATGTCAACCGAAGACGCCATTGTGGAACTGAGACGGATAATGGATGAGTTGACATGTCGATACACATTCGGGGTCTTTTTCGATATAAAAGGCACATTCGATAACGTGCAGCACTCCGCGGTCCTTTCAGCTCTGAAGGAAAGGGGGTGCCATAGGAACATCTACCAGCTTATAAGAAGCTACTTTAAAAACAGGCAAGTCTCCTTCGAGTGGGCGGGCCGGTCCACCTCTAATGTCGCACCAAAAGGGTGCCGGCAGGGCTCAGTGCTTGGTCCCAGCTGTTGGAACCTCGCATTTAACCCACTGCTGGTAAGACTGGAGGCCAAACCAGACGTTGAGTTTCTGAAATACGCTGACGACCTCATCACAGTTGTGAGGGATAACTCTTGAAAAGAAATCGAAACGAAAGGCCAGGAAGTCGTCGATAAGGTCATAAAGTAGAGCGAAAGCGTAAAACTTGAACTTGAACAAAATCAACGAATTTGAAAAAAAATGGACCCAAGGTGAAACGAAGGCCTGATAGGCCAAGGAGATCAAGAAAAAAAAAGGCAGCTCCAATGCTACGGATGCCGATCATCAAGATCAAAGGCAAAAGTCTGAAAGTAAAGAAAACTGTCAGGTACCTGGGAATCATGATTGAGCCGGGTATGAACTCCGGCAATCACTGCAAATACCTCAGAGACAAAGTGACACCGCTTTTCCATAAGCTCAGGAGACTAGCTAACAGCACGTGAGGGATGAAATTTCTAACGTGCATGCGAATACACCAAGCAGTGTTCGCTCCCACGGTCGCTTATGCGGCCGCGGCATGGGCGGACAAGTGTACAGTGCATGACATTCGAATGTTGTCAAGCGCGCAGCACACGACTTTGGTAGCAGGTACCAAAACGTACAAAACTGTCACAACAGACGCGCTATGTGTACTGGCGGGCACACTTCCAGTTGATTTTCTTCTAGAAAGCAGAATCGCTCTGTACAATTTAAGGAAAGGAAAACTAATTTCCAATGGAAACCTTAGAGAAATCAGGGTGAAAGAAGTCAGTGAAAAGCAGATAAAGGAAGAAGCCCTGAATGCATGGCAAAAAAGATGGGACAGCGTGAAGAATAGACGAGTAACATACTCGTTTATCAAAAACGTTAAAGACCGACTTGACATGAAGTGGATGGAGTTGAATCACGAAAACGTTCAGGTGCTTACTGGTCATGGAAATTTTAAAGCAAACCTGTACCAGTTTAGATATACGGACAGTGATGCCTGCATCTGTGAGGAAAAGGATACTTCTGACCACAAGCTTACGAGCTGCTCCAGAACGCATGAAAATCGAAAGCAATTCATTCGAAAGGTAGGACTCGATAAGTGGCCAGAGAACAATGAATACTTTATGTCAAGTCAAGAAATCTTTTTCGCTTTCTCGGAGCTCTGCAAATCTTTTGTGAAGAATGCGAACCCTGCATGAGCGGAAAGAGAAAAGCAATCAAAACAAAACTATTGAAAGACGAGTATGAGAGACCAAGTAAGAATTGGCCTTAGGGATTTGCGCCCCTACTCATTCATAGCTGATGACGCGGCTCCAGGCAGGAGTCAACGGACACGCCGTCTCGAGGTGTCCCCATGGATGCGGTCATCGTCAAAGCTGTCTGCAAACGGTTAGGTCTGGAATGGCTAATCAGGAATTGGGGCAGCTGATGACCCTAACGAAAGTGTCTGTCCCGGACTCCAGCTGTATCGATCATAGAGACTCGATAATATTTACCTTCGGGTCTCCTTGGAGATACAGCTGGTACGAACCAACGGGCGTCTAGATTTTTCCGAAGTCAGACCCAAGGCGGGTCTCACGCAATTGCGGATGGGTAGTCTTTCAGATTTCCTGAGTACCTCTCAAGAGGCCGTAAGCCCCGATTAGTGGCAACCGGCTGGAAAGAGGGAGCAGTGCCAGCTGAATATTCGGAGAACATCGCTGTGTACTACTTCGTGCGTCGCTAATCCTTCTGTTTATCTGCTGTGACGGACGACGAGAGCAGGTGTGCAGTTCAGCCCTTGTGTTTATAGACGTGTAGATACTGGGTCTGAACTTGGGCAATATACCGGGCCGGGCCGTTTGGGGCTAGGTTTTCCATACCCACAGGATCTTAAAGGAGGTCCTGGTGAATGCGGAATGGTTATCCATAGGTTAAGAGTTATCCACCCCCTTCCCAATCCCATCCCTCATTCTTCCCAATCCCAACTGCACAGTGCCCAGAGTAGAGCCCTTAGATGGGAGCAGGACGTTTCGCAGTATGATAAAAAAAAAAAAAAAAAAAAAAAGTATGTGTAACTCATACAAATTGTGATCTAATGTAGTTAAGGCGTCTTTTATGTGAGCCCAGAGAAATTATTTTGTACTAAACAGTTATAACTCCTAATCCACCCCGCATATACAATAGTTAAGTATCTCAGGCGTGGAGCACTCATACCATCTCGCGGATGAAAAATTCAAACAGTGAGGTAGTAAAAGATAGAAACTCATAGAATAACCATGTAAAAAGTGCTGTTTTGTTTTCTATTTTTTTCTAATTGTAAAACTTGTGGTTGTTTCTTATTGTTGATTCAGGCATTCAGTAAGTAATAACAAAACTATATACCATCAAAAAAGTTTCTCAATAAAGCTAAAAGCACATTTCTAGCATAAACAGTGCAGTATTCGCTTAGAACTGACCGGTGACCGCTCGTCCTGCGCTCTCACAGGCTTAAATTGAGTCTGCTCCACCAGCTAACTCCGTGTCATGGAAGCTTTATAGGGAAACTTTTTCTTTAAAATAATTTTTTATATTTTTAAGGACATAATTTTACAGCTAAAAAAATTTTATGACTCTTATTGCCCCATACTTGGGCAAAACTGAAAAACAAAACAGTCCTTTTCAAATGGTTATGTCATGCCTTAGTAACTTCTATCACCTCGCTGTTAAGACGATTCCCCGCGTAATGCCACTGTCAGCGTTATTTATCCAGCGTATAAAGTCTACTTGGAATTGAACATGGATTTTACCAGTAGAATTCCTTATGGAAAATATTTGTCGTAGAATTTTTTGTGAAAAATATATCTCGTGTAAAAAATTCCGTGTGAATTCTTCTCGTGAACTTGTACGTGGGAAAAAATGTCTCGTATTTCAAAGTTTGTCAGCACCGATGACGATGTTCAGTTATTACGTTTCAGAACTTTAATTTTAATATTGTTTTTAATAACCTAATTAAGTGTATAGGTGCGCTGCAGGTTCTAATGACAATGCCTATGTATCGTGCTCTAGGAGTTTAAGTTTACTTTTGCTTTTGGTACATAGCTTACCGTCTAGGTACACTGGTGCCGATAACAATGTCTACGTATCGTGGTCCAGGAGTTTAAAGGCTATTTACGGCGAGGAGGCAGAAAGCAGAAGCAGAGGTAGATGCAGAAGCATAGGCATATGCAGAAGAGTAGCGTTGATGGCCAGTACATCTATAAATATAAACTATAAGCTTAGTCAATTAATTAGACAAAAAAATACAAGCGCTTTTGTCGTATGCTTTTATAATCTGTTTTATCGACCAAGCTTATATTTCCATAGATGTAGATGTACTGGCGAACGCTATTTTTCTGCTTATGCCGAGGCTTTTGCTTATGGCTATGCTTTTTCTTTCTCATCGTGAGTAGCCCTTCAGCCTAATTTTTCTTTTAACAACAAAACCTTGTTTCTAGTAGCACTAAAGGTGCCGATAACAATGTCTGGATGTCGTGCTACAGGAATTTTAGCGTAACTTTGCTGTTGGTTACAAAACCTAGTGTTCCAACCTTCAGTGCACCTGTAATATATGTGCACCTATTGTAATTTGTTATGTATGAGACTCCTGAAGCAAAAATTTTTTAACTGGTTAACGACAAATCAATGAAAATATTGTACCGTTATGTCGCTGCCCCAAATGATAAAAAAAAAAAAAAA
>NW_019380132.1:12676-27292 GCF_000648655.2 Copidosoma floridanum | reverse complement strand
AAAATAAATCATAGTTAGCAAAGTTCAGTAACATAGTATTCACCAACAGCTTATCTATATATTTGAATCCCGTATTTGAAAGAAATAATACTAAAGCTAAAGGCACTTTTTAATGCAACTTACTCTAGAAAATTATGATCCATAAGACACAGACACATACTGACTCATAGTTTTGCTGGTATTACGTGATTTTTGTGTATAACAAAGCTTTTTTCATGAAAAAGCAAAATGAAATGTTAGTTTTTGTACCTGGTGGCACATATCGCCAGCCCTGAGGGACTCCTTGCGATTGCTTTTATTGGATGCGCACCAGGTGCAAAAGCCTATTTTTCTATTAAGGGCGCACTAAACGTCCGAATGTTAAAGAAAAAAAAACCCCTAAGGTACTAAAAGGTATTTATTTGTACAGTGACTTAATAACCGTAACTTGATAATTTATTTAAGTGTGAATCTTCTAACACTCATATAAATTTTGTGCTTAAATAATTTAATCTTAGACACTAACAAATTATTAAATATTTAGAAGCATATTCTTTAGATACCAATTAATGATAAAACATTTAGAAATTTGGGACTATTGAAAATATGCAAAAGACTTTTGTTCAATAAAGTTAGAACATCAACTTAATTACATATTATAATAACCTGTACTTACCATAAGTCTGAATGAAAACTCGTTTTACGGCTCTGGTTTTATCCTGCAATACGACATTAGCGGGCCGTTTTCTTCCAACTTTTTTTTCTGGCTGCACTGTCAATCAAAACAAAAAATACAAGATTATTTAATAATAATTGAGTTTATAAAGGACAGCAAAAAGGCATATATGCATTACTAATAGTTAATAAAATAAGAAAACTGGTTTACACTTACTCTTCAAAGTTGACTTTTGAAGCTTCAAAGTTGAGCTGCGAATACACTTCTAAGTTGTTCAAATAAATTTTAGTTGCTCTGAGCGAGGCAGTACTAACACTGAAGTCTAAAGCTGGTCTCTTGCCACGGTAATGCTACGTGGGGTGGAGTCAAGTTAAAATTTGTCGTGAGTGTGAGGAAAATAACACGACATCACTGTCTCAATTCACCACGTCATTGTTCGTTGTTAATAAGTGATTGGTCGCCTAGGAACAGCCAAATGAAATTTTATCACCTGACTACAGCGAACAAATTGGTTGCTTTGTCAGTAGAGTGACGTAGTTTTCTTAAAATTTCTGTTTGGGGAAAAGCGATATGTTATCTGTTTCGACAGGCAATTATTTAATACTTAACTAGACAAAGCATTAATGAATGCAGCCTCGAAAACACGATATGACTGTAACTTCAGTATAGATGGCTGTAGATTTCACAAGCTTCTAAAAATATTTTTCATCATTAACCTTTTAAGAAAAATTGATTTACTGATGTGCTGCGTTCTCTGAGAGCTCTTAAAACAAATCGTAACCAAAAAAGTACAATAATATGTTTACCAAACAGCTTGTCTATATGTTCATATCCCAGAGTTAAATAAATCTATGGAGTTAATACAGGTGGTATTGTGCTTACATGCAGTCCAAAGGAGTCACGAGATAGCTTAATTTAGAAAAAGAAATTTATAAATGAGACAATTTCATCATAAAAAAAACTTTACTGCTATATAAGGAAGTAACAAGCATTGCGTGTGTCCAACTGATAAAGGCAAAGTCATTACGTAGAGCTGCAATCATAAAGCAGCCCCTAGTTGGGATGATTCAGGAAATAGTAAATATACGTGTGAATCAATTTGTGAGTCCGATCGACTCCTTCATCAAACACAGACTTTTATAATTTTCTTCAAATCAATCTTATAGATTTTTCAAAAAATTGTGGATTTTCATAAAGAGATATAGTTGTCTGTTTGTACCGTACATGTATGCCCCGGTAACAGTTTATTGTAATTCAATAAAACAAATTACGTATATACACATGGATACTTATTAAAGTCAGCACAAGTGTGTACTCCAGCCAAAAAGACGCACTTAAAAGATTTACCGCCCAAACATTACAGTTTAAAGTTTGATAACAACAATCAGACTAAAAAAAGATTTTTTAAGATCTAGCTATACTGTCAAGTCTATTTGAGTTAAGCTAGTATCTCAGTACTCATAATTTACAACTGTTTGGCAACAATCCGTGATTTCGAGCCGATTTACAGTTACAAACTTCTGATCAATCTTGTATAAAAAATACTAAAAATACATCAATAATGATGAATAAAATTTTTTGTGTTCAAAAATCAATCCATTTATGTAAAAAAGTTTATTACAGCATATTTCGGAAAAAAAGTTTTTTTAAATTTATTTATCTAAGCCTCTACATCTTACAGTTAAAAATACTTAACAGTAGCGTTAGAATGCTTAACAAGTAATTGTTCGCAAGAAATAGATTTTTTCTAGTTTGGGCGTTTTTTTCACCTATAGACCTTAGTAAAAAAAAATAGAGTTCGCACCTGGTGCGCATCCAACCAGAACAAGTATAAGGGGTCCTTCAGGCCTGGTGCTTGCTCCGGAGACATGGGCCACCAGGTACAAAAAAAGTACTATTTTCCATTTAAAAAAAATGTTTTTTGAATGCAAAATTCAATCATTGTTTTGCAGCCACCACATGATAGTTAGGACAAAAAAGGCATTTTTTAATGTAAAAATCGCGAGATGTAATAGACATACATAAACAGACTTACAAGTTTGCTAGTAGTATGTGATTTTTATAAAAAAAAAAATGAAGAGGTATGTTTTTATGTCTAGTGGCTTGATAACCACTGATAAAATTTAAATACGTAGGTATTAGTGTCATTAATAATGCTTGGTAACAGAGAAATCGGATTACTGGCTGTATAGCTTGTCCATGTATAGGTGTATATACCGATCTTTACTACAATCAACTCGACTCGCCTTCTTCTCTTATTTCGCTCCTACGTATATATTATGCATGTATGTATACATGTACATGTTCACAAAACCGGGTATGGGCTGCTGCAGTACTTGTGATGATAAACATGTGTTTTTTGCGCCCATGAAGGAAACGAAACAGAGCATTTATTATCGTTATAACACGACAATTTTACTTGCATATGGGTATAATATAAGATATGCCTTATCCAAGCTGTATGTGTATACAGCTCCTGCTGAGGCAACTGAAGCTTTGTATGTAATCTGACTTTGTATCAAATATATAAACGAGTAGACGTATTACACGTGAACGTGTGGGTGAAGTGGGGAGCTGCAATTTTTTCAACACGCGTTACTTTCATCGAACATTTGGCCTTGCATTCGACCGGATGAAATTTTGAATTTCTATTTATGTATGAGGGTTGTTCCATATGTGCTCTATGGCAATTCAATTTTGGACCATTATACGTATTTTTCAAAGCAATTCTGTGTATCCTAGTGAGTTTGGAATACAATATTAACGTGCACAAACTATTACACAGGTATACAATGATATATGAATTCTTTATACTTTAGAGTCCTTCATTGTAGATACTTCACGATAAGATTTTATTTTTTTTAATGAGAATTTCAAAACGATACTTTATTCTTATTAAACAAAGTATGAATATGCTTTGAAACTATGTGAAAAATTAAGTCTAATCCGTGACTAGATAAAAAAACTCCAAGTGATGTAGTTCCGAGTAAATTACGTTTACTGAATAGAATTCGACGTTGTGCTATAAAAAATCGTTGTTGTAGATACTGAAAAGTTTTTTTCATGAATTTTAACGTTTTTGGAATGATTAGACATATATCAATAACGTTGACATTTATTACCAAACAAAATTCCTAAATTATACAGAAGTTTTTTTTTATTCGTTTTGAGCTTAAGAGCTTACTCTTTTCTTTGTATATCTGTTAAATTCTGAATGTTAATATACGTGCGAAAAACGTCCAATATCTTTTCAATAGCAATTGAATTCATTTGTGGACCATCATATATATTTTTCAATACAGTTCTGTGTACCCTAGTAAGTTTGAAACCAAACATTCATACGCATAAACTATTTCACAGATATAAAATAATAATTTAATTCTTAATACTTTAAAATCCTTTATTTCATTGTAGATATTTCACAACAAGATATTATTTTTTTTATGAGAATTTCAAAATGACATTTTATTTTTATCAAACAAAATGATAATGTGCTTTGAAAAATAGTAAAAAATAACTCCAATCAGTGACTAGATAAAAAACTCCAAATTGATGTACTTCTAAGTAAATCTCGTTTGCCATATAAAATTCGACGTTGTGCTGTAAAAAAATGGTTGTAGATACTAACAAAATTTTTCTATGAATTGTAATATTTTTGGAATGATTAGATGTATCAACAACGTCGAAACTTATCACCCAAGCAAATCCCTAAATTATACAGTATTTTTTAAATTAATTCTGAGCTTAAGAGCTTACTATTTTCTTCGTATGAGTTCACTGATTTACCAGTATTTATGAATATCAAAATCAACAGTTCATATTTTAAATGTGCAGTTTATCATTTTTTATGTATAATCAATAATTTACTATTATTTACTAGGAATTTCTTATAATTTTATGACAAAAATAATATGTATAAATATTTTTCACGCGAATCAATGTGTAGAGATGCTTTTTTATAAAACTTGTTAATCATAGCTTTTGAGTCTTTTGAAAAACGATACGATGATAAAAATACGCACACATCCTCTGTAAGTAAAAAATAAATATTACGTACAACAAATTTTAGAACACGAAGACAAAGAAGTAAACTAAACTCTCTTATCGCATATTCTAGAAGTGAATTACCGGATATCCATTAAGGAGGTTCGGGAGTACTTAATAATAAAATACAGAAAACACAATGATATTGAGTTTTTTTGATAGTCTAGAATACGTAGAACTTATATGAATTTTTGAAATATTTGCTGTAGGTAATTTTTAAAAGAATTATACAAACGAGAATCGTCTGATTAACATAGGCTTTTGCGTAAAAGTAACCTCTTTGTCACGCTTAAATGAACAAAACTTTTTGAAAAATACAAAGGTTTGAAAAAAATCTACCTACGAGTTAATTATTGTTCATTTATTCGGTGAGCAAAATTCAAAGGCATGTTATAGTGCATTTTAAACAATGCCAACGTTAAACGTAAGGAAAATATAGAGTTTGTGGGGTGCAAGCAGGGGTGCGCGGTAAAGGGGGCCAAACTGCGTGGGCAGTGGGACTCTCCCTTTTCCTCGTCCCTTTGAATGATACTCCCGAACCTCCTTAAGAGCGATCCTCCCTTGATCTTACGCAGCTCATCAATGGAGGAAAAGATGCATACATAATTTCTCTTTTAGCCTATAAAGAGCATATCGATAAAAAAACCACTTGTTACTGCATGTCAGTAACTTTGAAGGAATGAAAAAATGAATTTAAAAAGGGAAAATAATAAAAACGCGGACCAATGGCTCTATGCTGAGCGTGCTTTTTTGGGACCTATAATCGTTCGTAGTATCATACGTACACTCCTTGGGCGTATCGTATACTCCTTGGGCGAACTGCTGCATGGGTACATTATGCACGAGGGTATTTATAACATTATACGTGTGTATCGACGAGATGCGAACAATGTGAAGGATAAAGAAAAGAAAAAAGGCAGCTGAAAAGATAGGAGTAAAAACAACGAAAGGGTAGGCTCGGAAACGGTCAAAATTTATTCATTCATTATTTACAACCGCGGCGAGCCTACGTAGGGACGAAGATAATGAAAAGAGCGCGTGCGGTGCAAATTTCTTTTCCTCTCTTTCCACATTCAGTACTGCGGCTAATTTTCCTACTCCACCTACCCTTCTCCCCTCGCGGATCGCTACTTTTCTTTCTCTCGTAGAGGCTCACCGAGAAACAATTAAAGACCCGCGTGTGCGTGAGAGAGTGCGTTTGTCTACTTGGGTATTGTTATTATTACGCGGTGGTGCGGTGCTGTTGAAACGCGGCTCTGTAATGTAATCGGCCCAGCCGACGGAAGGAGATTATTGCATGAACGCGAGCTTGAGTGACGTTAGCGATTTTGCGACGGAGAAAACAGAGCTGGGTATGGAAAATTAGCTTAGCGAGACAGACGGTGCGATGCATGCGTGTGCGATGCTTATGCCGATGTTGATTAAAAAAATAAGGACTGGATGTTACGCTTTCAAGTTTTTTCGAATTTTATTGCAGTTTAGTTTTCTCTTACTTGCGAATGCTTGATGCCTTGGTTTTTATTTTTCGACTCCATCATACTCGGATAAGACTACTATATGGACATTGTAATTGAGAGATCGACGTATTAGACACTTTTGGGGAGGAAGGAGTAAAGAAAATTTTAAGTTTCATGTGCATTGCCTTTGATGAAACTACGATTACCAGAAACAGTACTTGTACCATCACGTAGTGCGAGGGGCTGCGCACTCTTGAAGTCATTAAAAAAAACTTCGTAAGTCATTCTAAGTCTTTCAAAAATTTCAGAAGTCACCAAAAGACTTCAGACTTTTTACCAAAACTTCAAGAGTGCATATAGCTTAAAGTCATTAAAAAAGACTTCATAAGTCATTCTAAGTCTTTCAAAGATCTCGTAAGTCACCAAAAGACTAAAGAGTGCGCAGCCCCTCGACGTAGTGGTAGCAGAATCACTAAATAATATTTTAAACTTTTTTCACAAGCATAAATAAGCCGTGTCATTTAGTAATCATAACAAACCAACAATTTAATTGTGAAAATAAAAGTTGTATTTTTTAAACCAACGGAGTTCAATTTGTTCAGATGATTCCTTATCGCACAACAGTATAATATAATGAGCATGAGGCTAGTTTTTGTTCAACGAGTACTATCAGCAACTTTTTAATACTTGTTTGATGCCCATTCATTTTAATAAATGTTTTTAGAGCACAGTAAAAATAACTATCAGAAAAAACTACTTTAAGTAGTAAAAAACTACTTTTTTTACTTGGTTTTTTCACAAAGTGTAAACAAATTTTATGCAACTAAACTGCTGGTATAATTTTTTTCTTGTACGTAGAATTAAGTTTACCGACACAGTTGTTGCAAAAAATGGTACATACACATAATTATTATTATCATTTTTTATAATTTTTGAAATTGTATTTAATACAATGATTCGCGTAAACCACAGTGAACCAAACGTCAAATACCACGTAGCTACACCAGAGAGCTGAAAAATCTTTTCGAAAATTAAATTTCATGCGGAACTGCACTTTGCGATGTTGAGCTTTCCCAAACTTGTTTATAACTTTGGCCACATTTCCATGTACATTTCACTACGTATGTATACATAAACGCGCAAACTGCTCTATTTTCCCTTCCTACTTTGCCCTCAATCACTGATTGTTTGATGTATCTACCGTGAAATGACTCGATGCCAGAGATTAATTCACAACGTTTGTGGCTTTCGAGGGTTGATAGGAGGCTTTTTTTAACTAATTGATTGAAACATCAGCAATTCCCCGTACAAAAGCGAGTGGCAAAACACATACGATACGATAGCATTGTTCTGCTAACTCAATGACGTGCTTAAGCGACGCAATGAAAATCGATCGACCAGCTCTTTTAATAGCAAAAAATCGGAACGTTTCTCCGCAAAAAAGACAAAGAGAGAAAAAAGATGTACCATGTGTCACGGAGTCACGCTCTCGTGGTTCATCAGACCGGTCCCCATTTCACGTCAATGCCGCAGGGCAGTTTTCCGTTTCATACGCCACAGACAGCGATACGTACGGGCGTAAGCTACTTTGCACTACTGAAAGCCATATGCCAACACCCCAAGCTATAAGTACCCCGCATCTACGGGGATGAATGGTATATAGGACACGTGGGGGGAAAAAAGTAGCTTTTATTCGAGAAACTGAAGCAAAGCCAGCGGACTCATCGCTCGCTCTTACACAAACACTAGCATTACGTATGCACAGGTACGTATAAGCGTCAGAGCCGTGTTTTGTCCACGAGCATTTGCAATCCATCCGTGCACGTATGTACTTGTATCAAACGGCGTCACGTGCTAGAACGGTTGGACGTGGCAGCAGGCACTATCGAGTTTATATTAACCACTCATAAAGAGCTACCAGGAACAAATGCTGACTACACGAGTGACATAGGGGGGGCGAGATAAACTTTTTGATTACCTGATCGTCTTGGAACAGGTATGCCACCAATGCCCCATATATTATACGTGTCTGATGGAGGGAATTGAAGCTGTTACTTCGACCTCAACATACTCCCTTATTACGTACGATGCATTGCACATATGCCTGTGTATCGACTCAAATTTTGCAGTTATCTTCCTTGGACCTTTACCACGATTTTTTCGTTATTATACACTGCCTGATATGCAGCTAATTTTTCCAGCGTGCGCGTCACAAAAGGGTTATTTTTTTTAGCTCTTTACTCGCGTATATATTAATTCTATCTCTCTCTCGCCATCTCTCTCTCTCTCTCTCTCTCTCTCTCTCTCTATGTGGAAACTGTCTACTGTATATTTGATAATAAAACTACTGTCTTCTTGTTCCTTTGCCATAATTGAGGAAATTTAAATGAAAAAACTTGGAATCTTGGAGCATGGCTATTTATTTCATATATTAGTTGGACAATGTGATCCAATATTTCGGAGTCATCCTGACTCCCTCTTCAGGGAACTGTACAATTTACAATATTTATAATATAAAAAACATTATGACAAATTACATTAAATGAAAATATAAGTCACCTATGCAGATGCGAACATGAAAATGCCAAACGCAGCATGACTGATAAAGACTAGTCAGTCATAACCACGGCAATGGAATACTAATAATTAAATAATCTTAATATTATAAACTTTATCAGTCAAAATGTATGTACAGTTAAGTTATCTACAATATAAGTCACATCCTGACTCAGCACATGTAACTGGAAGATATTAAAAATAGTAATATGGTGTTAAGGTCTTGTCACCACATAAGGGTGCACCCACGGTCAATGTATGTACAAGGAAACACGGACCAACAGAAACGTGGCCATCAAGTGGCACACCTATCAAGCAACACTCGTCAAGAGCAACGCCACCCATGCATCCTGTCTCTAAGTTCATATAAAAAGGACTTATAATGATCATGTAGTTTATTGGTATCTAGTTTTCTGTTAACATTACGGTTGAAGTACGAAATATATAACATCTCCGAAAATTCCCTTTTAAATTTGTTCTTTTCTTGGTCCAAAATTTTGACTTCATCGAACTTGAAAGTATGGCTGAACTCAGAACAATGCGCGGCAATGACAGAATTTTTATCACACTTGTGAACCATTCTCTTATGTTCGTCAATACGTGTGGCCAACCTGCGCTTACTTTGGCCTACATAGAACAAACCGCACTCGCACTCTATTCTGTAAACAATGCCACTTCTTTTCAATTTTGGAGTCTGATCTTTACCTAGTCGGATTATGTTCGTAAATTTATTAGAGTTTTGGAAAATAGTTTTTAATTTGTGTTTAGAAAAAAATGAACGGAGAGTCTTTTCGAGACGAGGATAGAAGGGTAAAATAATGAATGAGAGTCTAGAACTACCTTCCATGACTGGTGGCGACATCTCACAATTGGTGAGTGAGTTAATGTGGTTTTTGTTTTTATTAAATCTATTGATAATACTTATTCTGGCTTTAATGTATTTTTCTATGAAATATGTAGGGTAACCATTCATGATAAGAGCTCGTCTCGCTCGATCGATGTTCCGCGACCTAAACTTCGGATCTGCTAGTTTGAAACATTTGTCAATTAATGAAAAGACTATTGCGATTTTTTGTGACACTGGGTTGTGAGAGAAAAAGTTTAGAAGTCTACCAGAAGATGAAGGCTTACTATATAAATCTATTTCACAAACGGAATCTGCGATACGAGTGATGGTGACGTCAAGAAACGGAATGACGCCGTTGTCTTCACGTTCAACCGTGAACTGTATGAAAGGGTTGAAATCATTAAAAATTCCCAAAACAGTGTCAACACTGTCCGATTGGATGATCAAGAGACAGTCATCCACGTATCTCCTATACATCAAGCAAGAATCTCTACATCTCGGCAACACGGATTTCTCCAGGGACTCCAAAACGATTTCTGCAATCCAAGGAGATGTACATCCACCCATGGGAGTACCACATGTCTGTTTGTACGTATGATTGTTGAAAGTGAAATAGTTGGAGTTGATTAGGAAGTCTAAACCATCAAGAAATTCTTTTCTGTCTAGATGCATGCTGTCAAGAATACGCCCAATCTTCTCCTCAACACTTTTTTTGATGAGAGAGAAGGGGAGGTTTGAGTAAAGGGAAACCACATCAAAAGAGACCAATAGATAGTTATGTGGAACAATGAGATCCCTCAGCGTTGATTTTAGATCATACGAATTTTTTAAGGAACTGGGTGATCTTTTGCAAAACTTATTGAAAAATTTCGAAAACCATTTGTCGAGTGTATAGGTTGGAGAACCAATAGCGGAAACAATGATTCTCACGGGGAGCCCAGGCTTGTGTACCTTAATAAGGCCATACGCTTTGGCCAAGTTACAACCACTCAGTTGATTGACATCAGGCCGGTCAATCTCAACGGTATCAAAGACACCCCTATTATCCCATACATCGACCAGTTTTTTTGTAGAATTGATAATACGAGTGAGATGGTTAGCTCTTTTTTGACTATCGAGCCGATGGTAATACATACTGTCACCGAGTGCCCTCTCAACCTTGTTAATATAGTCTGTTTTATTAATAACAACGGTGGCGCCACCCTTGTCGGCCCTGGTAACCAAAATTTCTCTATGTTCTTTTAAGAACATTTTTGTCTCATTCAAATGATTATTTATGGTTTTGTCAAAATAACTAATTTTCTTAGAATTAAAAATATTTTTCTTAATTACTTGAAGATAGGTTTGTCTAATCTTTTTACTGGTATCAACTTCTATTTTTTTATTAACAGCTAGGGCAGCCTCCAGTGGCTTAAGGAGGTTAAAAATCATATTGACATTTAGGTCACTAACAAAATTAAATTGTGGTCCAAGTTTTAGAATAAAAAGAACTGTGTCAGGAAGTGTTACATTTGATAGGTTTTTAACGCATTTATCTAAACTATGTTTATTGTTTTTGTTATATAAATCATTAAAAATATTGAATTTCACTACATATTCTTTCATTGAATTATTACATTTGGCAAGACATCGATTTTTTCCATATTTTTTATTGTCAGTAAAGGAAGTCAACTGTAAAAATTTGCATTCTAATCTATGGCGGAGAGACAACCGCTTATAATATTGGTTTTTATATGAGAAATAACTAAGAGCATTAAAGAATTCATTACTAAATCGTCTCACTATTTTTTGTTTGCAAGATAATATTCTATGTTTGAGAACGTGAATGTATCTATGTGAGTCTTTAATTTCAATGTTAAGTATTCTTTTTTTTGTAAGAAAAACGTTGCACAATTCTTCATTGATAGAACAATTATTTTTAAAAGAAAAACTATTTAAGTATCGCATACAGTTATTGACATGATTTGGGAAAATATCATGGAATTTGCATCTCAATAAAAAGGAATTGTGTAACTTCTCTTGTGACAATTTGAGATCGAGATCAAAAAACAACTTACAAATGGAAACATAGTAATCATCAGCAATACATTGTAATTGAGAGTAAAAAAAAGGGAAAAAATATTCATTATTATATAGTAAATTGTATGTTACGTCATGGAGGTCTACATGATGAAGCTCATGTGATTTGTGGTAGTCCATTGTGCGTGGGCCGACTAAAGACTGAATCATGAAAGCCATGCAGCGCCCATCAGCAATCATCCTCCCATCCGCATAAGAAACTTCCCAGTGAGCTGCATAGATATGCAGCAACAGGTTGATTTTCATCCAAACCTGAATAGTCAATTTGATAATAAAACTACTGTCTTCTTGCTCCTTTGCCATAATTAAGGAAATTTAAATGAAAAAACTTGGAATCTTGGAGCATGGCTATTTATTTCATATATTAGTTGGACAATGTGATCCAATATTTCGGAGTCATCCTGACTCCCTCTTCAGGGAACTGTACAATTTACAATATTTATAATATAAAAAACATTATGACAAATTACATTAAATGAAAATATAAGTCACCTATGCAGATGCGAACATGAAAATGCCAAACGCAGCATGACTGATAAAGACTAGTCAGTCATAACCACGGCAATGGAATACTAATAATTAAATAATCTTAATATTATAAACTTTATCAGTCAAAATGTATGTACAGTTAAGTTATCTACAATATAAGTCACATCCTGACTCAGCACATGTAACTGGAAGATATTAAAAATAGTAATATGGTGTTAAGGTCTTGTCACCACATAAGGGTGCACCCACGGTCAATGTATGTACAAGGAAACACGGACCAACAGAAACGTGGCCATCAAGTGGCACACCTATCAAGCAACACTCGTCAAGAGCAACGCCACCCATGCATCCTGTCTCTAAGTTCATATAAAAAGGACTTATAATGATCATGTAGTTTATTGGTATCTAGTTTTCTGTTAACATTACGGTTGAAGTACGAAATATATAACATCTCCGAAAATTCCCTTTTAAATTTGTTCTTTTCTTGGTCCAAAATTTTGACTTCATCGAACTTGAAAGTATGGCTGAACTCAGAACAATGCGCGGCAATGACAGAATTTTTATCACACTTGTGAACCATTCTCTTATGTTCGTCAATACGTGTGGCCAACCTGCGCTTACTTTGGCCTACATAGAACAAACCGCACTCGCACTCTATTCTGTAAACAATGCCACTTCTTTTCAATTTTGGAGTCTGATCTTTACCTAGTCGGATTATGTTCGTAAATTTATTAGAGTTTTGGAAAATAGTTTTTAATTTGCGTTTAGAAAAAAATGAACGGAGAGTCTTTTCGAGACGAGGATAAATGTCATAAGATGATATTATGATGTAATGTTTATAACATATATTATTAATACATGACATAGTGTAATTATTAATATTTGTATTTACATATGTGCCATCAGGGTCGTGTTGGCCCTTGGCCTAATAAATTACGTTATCAATCTCTCTCTATCAAGTTATACTAATAAGGATTAAATTTCTCTAAGTTATAACATTTTACTTAATATTTAAATTCTTTTTGCAAAATGTTTTGAAAAATTTTTTGGTGAAAGGTAAACTGACTATGGATAGCAATAACATATACTCATTTGCTGTGGTACTGTGTGTGAAAACAGTTTATTTCTGTCCACAGTATCAACTGTATGTTCTTGCTTATTTCTTGCAGCTCGTGATTTAAACTTACCTAAGTTAATCAATAAAACTTGCAACCTTCCGAATTCAGCAAACAATAATCAATAAAAATATAACCATAATTGCAGCAACATCGCAATGTAGCAAACTAAAATTAAAAAACACAATGGTCCATAAAAACCTTATCGACATTGAAGTTCAACAGTCGTAACTCTTTGATGGCGTTTAAAGCTTAGAGCCTTGATCTCACAGAACAGCAGTAAAACAAGCCACCAACGTATTTTAAAATTCGTCGAAATACATCTAGCGAAACAGACGAGGAAAAAGGTTTCTCCGATAAAAGTTTTGATCCCCACCAGCTTAGCTTCAAATTACCCGCGTACGCATTAAGCCCTGCATCCCTTTTTTATTTTCTCCTCTACTCTTTGGATCACGTGTGTTATACATGCTTATACTGCGGGCCTACAGCTACGCAAACATGGGTGCGCATATAAACTCAATATCCAACCACTATCTCTTTCTCTTTTACCGCAACACATCACAAGCCACCCACACCTCTGGCACGTCTGTACATGATGCGAGCTTGGTCATTCGAACGAGCAACTGCATAGTATATAGTGACTTTTCCCCTTATGCGGCTTTGCAGAAAAGCCTTTTGTACCCAGCTTTAACTATTTTGTGATGTTTTTCAGCTACTCATGTTGATGACGCAAAAATATGAAAAAATGTTTCTTTGAAAAGCCATCGATACCAACGATTTCAAAAATTTTCCTCTGAAATTTGCTTGTCAGTGTTTTGAAAATATTTTAATCGATATCCTCTGAGTGGTTCTAGTTTTAGGTGGATTTGTCCTAGTAAGATTTTTCGCGTATGTTAATTGTATTAATTTACACCACGTTAAGTACGTTTGGCATGTGAATTACAAGGAGAGCAAGAATTAACAATTCATAAAGAGTGGCTGTAGAAGTTGTTAAGTAAAGTTTATGGGAAACGAATTTAGAGGGAAAATAAATTGATTAATAAATTTTTAAAAACTTATTAAATATTTAAAGTGTGTTCCGTTGTAGTCGATAGCATTAACGCGTGAATTAATACCCGTAATACAATTGACTCACAAAGCACATGCACTCCTCAACCAGTCAGAACAATCTATTACCTCTATGTTGACTGTGATAGACATATTTGGGAAAATAGTCTTATATTTACGGCTTTGTTAAATTTGCTGGGCTTTAGTATAAAAATCCTTCCTCCTTTTCTTACATATTTGTATTTTTATGAATCTTTACTTAAATCCAACTAATTACCTTTGTTGTATATTCTGTCTCTTCGCGTATGTTTTTATACTCTTATCTTT
>NW_019380132.1:0-10339 GCF_000648655.2 Copidosoma floridanum | reverse complement strand
AGGAGCGAATATTTCTTGTCATCATACATTTATAATATTATATTTTTATATTGTGGACTCGTTTAAATGTACCTATTTCTATACATATTAAATTTTAGCTTTCAACATCCAACACTACTTAGTTTTTTAAACACATCACTATTTAGTCCGTGAAACACAGTAATACTGTCTTTATTTGTATGTTACTCCATCTGTGCCTTTACGTACTAAGTCTGTCTTTGGGTAACAGTACATCGATTATATAAAATACTTTTCTGTAAGTTGGTGTCAGAGTATTTCTGCCACTTTATTTGTAAACTAATGTCTGTAGCTTTATCTCTCAACTATTATTTCTAAAAAGCAGTCTTTGTCTCTTTCTACACATGGAGTCAGATCATTTTTTTATTTGATTTTTAGATTTAATAAATTTGAATTTATCTATTTACGTCGTTGTATTATTAACTACCTATTAACATATTTTTTTATTTTGTGCTGTTGTATCTTCGTATATACCTCATTTTTTTCTTTACTTCTAATGTAGTACCTCTTTTTTTGTATTACTTCCTTACAATGTATTCATATATTTTTCAAATTTATAATATACATCTAAATTAATCTCTTTGTCATTATTCAACTGAATTTTGATATTTCCATTGGTTTTGATGCCTAATTCTTTTTTTCAAGTTTGTTTTTATGATAGAATTTTTAAATTATGTCAGTACTTGTCTTTTTCTTATTCTGCCATTATGACTTTGTGCGTGATAAATTTTCTCTTTTTTTTTCTCTGTAAATTGATTTTGTATATATTTTTGATCATACTTAATTTTGTTTACTTGTGTTATATTCTCTAAATATTATTATGACACCATGACACCATTATTTTATTTGTCTTTGACATTCTCTACTCTCTTTACGTTGCATATTTCAATTTTTAAAACAAACATATCACTTTTTAAATTATACTCATTCGATTGTTAGTAATTGATACTTTTACTCTGTATATAACACTTTATTATTCGCCTCTCTGGACATAATTGGATGAATTTTTGCTTCGTTGCTGTTCCTATGAGTTTTTTTCTGTGTCATAGATTTTAATGAGTATCTTTGATAGCGTACTTTGGTAGTTAGTAATCATATCATTGTTTTAACAATAAAGGTAGTTTTCCTACGAGTTTGAAAAGTCTCTGTTTGCGAACCGAGACGTTTGCGGCCCGAGCCGAAGGCGAGAGACGTAACGAGGTTCGTAAAGGAGACTTTTCGAACGAGTTCCGGAAAACTGCTTTTTCGCCAAAGGAAATAACAGCCTCCCAAAATCACCCGAGGGCGGAAATAGTATATTACGCCACTAGGGCGGAAAGTGCTTCTTCCCGCCTGCAGGCACACTTTCCGCCCGCCGATTACTTTCGGCCCTAGAGCGGAAAGTACTCGAAGGGCGGAAAGTGCGCTCAAGGGCGGGAAGGCCTCCGCCCGAGTCGCGTATCCTATTTTTCTCCTTAAGGGCGCAAAGTGAGAACGTAATTTGTCTGGTTAATGATCACTTTAATAAAAATTTAACTACAGGATTCAAAATGAAAAATATTTATTCAACGTCTATCTAATGTACACAAAGCTTATTTTTCTAGATAAATGATGAGAACTTTCACAATTTTATGCATTTATAAATTATTTTGAACATATATAAAATTAATAATCTGTAATGAACAATTTATACACTTNGTATAATATTTATTTAAATGATTTATGTAAAATTTGAAAGGATATTCAAGTAAAACATTTATCACACTTAATAAAAAGAATGATATTTGTTTCTCAAGTACTACTCCTGAATACGTTTTTAAATATGTTAATTTAAATCTGAGGGTTTTGTAATTACCTTTACTATCAACCCAGCCAGAAGATTTTTTGAAACAAATTCAAATGAATTATAGCATAATGTTATTTAGTAAGGTCTTTGTTACATGAATTCTGAATGGTGAAGAGTAAAAAAAAAGTGTGAAGAAATAAATTTTTCACAACGGGCTCCAAGTAAAAGACGAACAAATCGTCATTCCAAGGAGCAAATAAAGTTCTCTTTGACAAACCGTACTCACAAAAATTACAGGGTAAGCCAAAGGATCTAGAACTAGACGACCAGGAGATCCTGATCGACTTCAAGCCAGCCCTTATTTCGCCGGACGCCCGAGCTCTCCTGAACGAGATGGCCACGCCCTGGCGGCGCTTCGTCACTCTTTACAAGACTCTGTCGGGCGGTGAGATTCAGGTAGAGAGACGCGAGCTCGTCGGCGAAAATGGCGAACCCAGCTACCCACACACGTGTCGTAGAAACCACCCGCAAGATCCCTGGAGCCGCAAGCTCCGAGCCTCTGTCCAATTCTCCTCGACGCCCGAAGATCTGTCCCTTCTAAGGATCACTTCGCATCACGAAGACTATCTCGATGAGGTTATTACATATATTGACCTGTACCTATTTCTTCCTTTAACCACTCGCTGTATCCATTACCGAAGTTAACAGCTTTAAAATTATTAAAGAAGGTACATGATTATTTGTCATTTACCCATACTTTGAGTCACTGATTAATAAAAAGACCTATGGGATTTTATAAATAACAGCTATAGTACCGATATTATTAAGGTAAAGGCACCTATTATGAGGCACTTTTGGGACAGGCGTCTCTATTACAATTAATAAATAGTCTCTATAAGCTTGTATTCATTTAAAGTATACATCATAAGGAGTGGTAACCCTTTCTGAATATTGTTACAATTTTTTATTTTTTATTTTGACTTTAGAAAAATTGTTTGTAAATAAATATTCCTACGCTAAAAATGCTCCTATAATGAGACAGCTAGAAAATTTTTTTGGATCCTCCTATTACGAGGCAGCACCTATTTATGAGACATGCATGTTATTTAAACGTGCACTCACTGACATGAAATGATGTTAAAAGTATCAAGTATACTGCATGCAATTGAATCCATACATTCTGTAAAAAAATATACTGACCCTTTTTACTAGTGATGAAAGGGATATTTAAACTTGCCTCATAATAGAAGTACCACATTTTTTAGGTTATCTTTGCTATTGTAACTATTACGAGGCAGGGTTTTACAAAAACATTTTAAAAAATCATAATAGTGTATTCAAAAATAACAAACTTTTTTGTCGATTTACACAGAAAATATAATGATGATTCGCAAAATAATTTTTATGCATAGTTAAAGCTATAATTATTATTTATTAATGAGCTGTATCACAATAAGGGACACTTTTAAAAGTGCCTTATAATAGGTGCCTTAGATATTCCTCATTTGTAATAAATAATTAAGTCCAAGCATTACTTTTTATTAAAAATAAATTATTTAATAACATTACCACTTGAGTCTTTATTTATCTAATTACTCAACAGCTATCGCTAAAGCCATGACATTATTCCTTTATATAGGAGTTCCACGAAAATTTAGTGCGCCGAGGCTTGTTTCGTAAGCGCAGCGTATCTCTTGAGGATGGCGTATAAGTCGTTCCGGTGCCGAGTGAGTTCGTCCTACCAAGATCTCTTCCTACATCGCCAACGTCACCTTCTTCAGCAGCAGGTTTGAATATTAATTAGTTACCCTTTATACTATCACGTGTATTTTATTTTACTCCACGTACATTTACGATGGTTCTATTATTCGTAACAAGGGCTTAGGGTGACTTTTAAATGGAAATGATTTTTTACCCGACCGAGACTCACTGCATATGTGACGTCAAGAATTTATTAATAGGAGAGGAGGAAAAAAGAAATAATAGAAAGGAGAGGGAGAGAGAGAGAGCAATAGAGTAATCCCAGCAGCAGCATAGTTCTAAAGTGAACTTCCTTGTTTCTTCACGGGATGCCCACAAGGGTATTTTATGCATGTAGGGGTTGCATGGATGTAGGTGACCTCAAAAAGGAAATACGTGTAATATATAGTACTACAATAGGAACTTAAAGTGAGTTCATTTTTTTTTTCCTTACCCGGATATTCTAATTTTCACGTTATGGTTTTAATTTTTTTTATTTGATTTTTCACTTGCAAGTATTAACACTCCGTCGTTAAGTTTGTGGCTTATGGTAATGATTTTATTTCATTTTTATGAAATAGCTATCCAAATGATTTCGTCATATTCGACGANTGCAATTGAATCTTTACATTCTGTAAAAAAATATACTGACCCTTTTTACTAGTGATGAAAGGGATATTTAAACTTGCCTCATAATAGAAGTACCACATTTTTCAGGTTATGTTTGCTATTGTAACTACTACGAGGCAGGGTTTTACAAAAACATTTAAAAAAATCATAATAGTGTATTTAAAAATAACAAACTTTATTTGTCGATTTACATAGAAAATATAATGATGATTCGCAAAATAATTTTTATGCATAGTTAAAGCTATAATTATTATTTATTAATAAGCTGAATCATAATAAGGGACACTTTTAAAAGTGCCTTATAATAGGAGCCTTAGATATTCCTCATTTGTAATAAATAGTTAAGTCCAAGCATTACTTTTTATTAAAAATAAATTATTTAATAACATTACCACTTGAGTCTTTATTTATCTAATTACTCAACAGCTATCGCTAAAGCCATGACATTATTCCTTTATATAGGAGTTCCACGAAAATTTAGTGCGCCGAGGCTTGTTTCGTAAGCGCAGCGTATCTCTTGAGGATGGCGTATAAGTCGTTCCGGTGCCGAGTGAGTTCGTCCTACCAAGATCTCTTCCTACATCGCCAACGTCACCTTCTTCAGCAGCAGGTTTGAATATTAATTAGTTACCCTTTATACTATCACGTGTATTTTATTTTACTCCACGTACATTTACGATGGTTCTATTATTCGTAACAAGGGCTTAGGGTGACTTTTAAATGGAAATGATTTTTTACCCGACCGAGACTCACTGCATATGTGACGTCAAGAATTTATTAATAGGAGAGGAGGAAAAAAGAAATAATAGAAAGGAGAGGGAGAGAGAGAGAGCAATAGAGTAATCCCAGCAGCAGCATAGTTCTAAAGTGAACTTCCTTGTTTCTTCACGGGATGCCCACAAGGGTATTTTATGCATGTAGGGGTTGCATGGATGTAGGTGACCTCAAAAAGGAAATACGTGTAATATATAGTACTACAATAGGAACTTAAAGTGAGTTCATTTTTTTTTTCCTTACCCGGATATTCTAATTTTCACGTTATGGTTTTAATTTTTTTTATTTGATTTTTCACTTGCAAGTATTAACACTCCGTCGTTAAGTTTGTGGCTTATGGTAATGATTTTATTTCATTTTTATGAAATAGCTATCCAAATGATTTCGTCATATTCGACGAGCTTTTGTGCACTCACAATGTGGTTATTGCTGTTTGCTCACATTGATCAACAATTCATTAAAACATTAACCCATGGATAAAATTATTGTAGGCAAAACATTTTCATTGACACTTATTTTTCATGCCAATTGTCAGTACTTTGAGAAAAAATTTCGTCATATTGTCAGAACTTTCTAGTACCGACGCAAGATACAGTATCTGACAATATACGTTTATTTTGGACGTATTTTACTCAATACAGTAAGGTCCTATTTGTAGTAGTATAAATAAATACAATAAGCTGTTTATTATGTGTAGTATTTATTCCAATGGAATGGAATAAAAAAAGGTAATGCATGACAAAGTACTTTTGACTGCTGTATTAACATAAGTTTTACATAAGTTGACGAACACAGTTGTTTTAATAAGTTTTGAAGAAACACGATTAAACTGGGGTATTTTTAATGTATTCAATTTTCAAACAAGTATTTTGACCAGTCAATTATACTCTCGCTTAAAAATAAAATATACGTCAACCATCAACCTACCCAATAGACAATCGTTAAAAGAGGACCTTCGATCACTGTTATAGCTCCATCGAGAGGGGTCCGCGAAAAGTCAAGTGACTCGCTGGCAAACGATGCGACACGTGACCACAGTGACGGCATCTGGAACGAGTCACAGGCGACGGTCCTGCAGGCAGATAGTGGCTCCTTGACTTTGCTAAAACCCTCGTCCAAGCGTCGGCACCTGTTGATGCTCCAGCACCAACAGCGTTCGTCTATGGACACCGATGCGCTCGACGCTGAGGACGAAATGGATGTATATCCAACAAGTCCCAGAATCAGGCTCGAAGCTGCCACTCCTGTCACTGCGACCACAGCTACTTTTAGGTGAGATATTAAGTTGAGACGTTATAGTTTTATACTATGTTTATTTATTTATTTTTTTTTTTTATGGATTCCATACTAATATGAGCCATGGATAGAACTAAATAGTCATTGCTTGAAAAGGCAGCTTAAAATTTTAGACATTTTATAATGATTCCATTCCAAGTAAGATATTTTAAAGGAAAGCATTGTAAAATGTCGAGAATTTTGAATAACTAGTTTATCTTATTACTTCACATGTTTAGTTCACTTGCTCCTCCTCCTATGTATGGGCCGTCCAAACCAAAATATTTTTTTTTTTTTCATTTTATACTATTTTGGCAGATAAAAATTTTAAGAGCTATTTTTATGTTGGAACAGTAATTGAAAAAAAAGAAGTTGATTTCTTCAACTTTATAACATAATTTTGAATTTTATCTAACTATGAGACACAACCACATGAATTTGAATAGTTAATTTAATCCTTTTTTAATGCCTTCGTACAGCCAAAGAGAAATGATGAAAGAAATTTCTCGATCATAAATTAAACTTTTTCAAAAACATTTTTTAAAATACAGATACCTAGGAAACTTTTCTAAAACTTAACAATTAACTACTCACGAGACTTATTTTTATATACGGATTTTTTTCTTCTCAAACAATGATTACTTAATGGCTTAGACAATAAATATAACTCACAAAAAGAAACGTTCAAAAATTTTTGACAATGAAATTGTTAGCTTACAGAAATTTTCAACTAAAACAACGATCTTGTAAACTTAGACAAAAAAGTTATGTTTTTAGAATTTCAACCCAATTACATCTTGTAATAAATCAAAGTTGATACAAACTTAACAATTAACTACTCACTAGAATTATTTTTATATACGGATTTTTTTCTTCTCAAACAATGATAACTTAATGGCTTAGACAATAAATATAACTCACAAAAAGAAACGTTCAAAAATTTTTGACAATGAAATTGTTAGCTCACAGAAATTTTCAACTAAAACAACGATCTTGTAAACTTAGACAAAAAAGTTATGTTTTTAGAATTTCAACCCAATTACATCTTGTAATAAATCAAAGTTGATACAAACTTGATAGTATCAGTATTTCAGGTAACAAGATGTATTTCAGAAAAGANACTTTAGAAAAATTGTTTGTAAATAAATATTCCTACGCTAAAAATGCTCCTATAATGAGACAGCTAGAAAATTTTTTTGGATCCTCCTATTACGAGGCAGCACCTATTTATGAGACATGCATGTTATTTAAACGTGCACTCACTGACATGAAATGATGTTAAAAGTATCAAGTATACTGCATGCAATTGAATCCATACATTCTGTAAAAAAATATACTGACCCTTTTTACTAGTGATGAAAGGGATATTTAAACTTGCCTCATAATAGAAGTACCACATTTTTTAGGTTATCTTTGCTATTGTAACTATTACGAGGCAGGGTTTTACAAAAACATTTTAAAAAATCATAATAGTGTATTCAAAAATAACAAACTTTTTTGTCGATTTACACAGAAAATATAATGATGATTCGCAAAATAATTTTTATGCATAGTTAAAGCTATAATTATTATTTATTAATGAGCTGTATCACAATAAGGGACACTTTTAAAAGTGCCTTATAATAGGTGCCTTAGATATTCCTCATTTGTAATAAATAATTAAGTCCAAGCATTACTTTTTATTAAAAATAAATTATTTAATAACATTACCACTTGAGTCTTTATTTATCTAATTACTCAACAGCTATCGCTAAAGCCATGACATTATTCCTTTATATAGGAGTTCCACGAAAATTTAGTGCGCCGAGGCTTGTTTCGTAAGCGCAGCGTATCTCTTGAGGATGGCGTATAAGTCGTTCCGGTGCCGAGTGAGTTCGTCCTACCAAGATCTCTTCCTACATCGCCAACGTCACCTTCTTCAGCAGCAGGTTTGAATATTAATTAGTTACCCTTTATACTATCACGTGTATTTTATTTTACTCCACGTACATTTACGATGGTTCTATTATTCGTAACAAGGGCTTAGGGTGACTTTTAAATGGAAATGATTTTTTACCCGACCGAGACTCACTGCATATGTGACGTCAAGAATTTATTAATAGGAGAGGAGGAAAAAAGAAATAATAGAAAGGAGAGGGAGAGAGAGAGAGCAATAGAGTAATCCCAGCAGCAGCATAGTTCTAAAGTGAACTTCCTTGTTTCTTCACGGGATGCCCACAAGGGTATTTTATGCATGTAGGGGTTGCATGGATGTAGGTGACCTCAAAAAGGAAATACGTGTAATATATAGTACTACAATAGGAACTTAAAGTGAGTTCATTTTTTTTTTCCTTACCCGGATATTCTAATTTTCACGTTATGGTTTTAATTTTTTTTATTTGATTTTTCACTTGCAAGTATTAACACTCCGTCGTTAAGTTTGTGGCTTATGGTAATGATTTTATTTCATTTTTATGAAATAGCTATCCAAATGATTTCGTCATATTCGACGAGCTTTTGTGCACTCACAATGTGGTTATTGCTGTTTGCTCACATTGATCAACAATTCATTAAAACATTAACCCATGGATAAAATTATTGTAGGCAAAACATTTTCATTGACACTTATTTTTCATGCCAATTGTCAGTACTTTGAGAAAAAATTTCGTCATATTGTCAGAACTTTCTAGTACCGACGCAAGATACAGTATCTGACAATATACGTTTATTTTGGACGTATTTTACTCAATACAGTAAGGTCCTATTTGTAGTAGTATAAATAAATACAATAAGCTGTTTATTATGTGTAGTATTTATTCCAATGGAATGGAATAAAAAAAGGTAATGCATGACAAAGTACTTTTGACTGCTGTATTAACATAAGTTTTACATAAGTTGACGAACACAGTTGTTTTAATAAGTTTTGAAGAAACACGATTAAACTGGGGTATTTTTAATGTATTCAATTTTCAAACAAGTATTTTGACCAGTCAATTATACTCTCGCTTAAAAATAAAATATACGTCAACCATCAACCTACCCAATAGACAATCGTTAAAAGAGGACCTTCGATCACTGTTATAGCTCCATCGAGAGGGGTCCGCGAAAAGTCAAGTGACTCGCTGGCAAACGATGCGACACGTGACCACAGTGACGGCATCTGGAACGAGTCACAGGCGACGGTCCTGCAGGCAGATAGTGGCTCCTTGACTTTGCTAAAACCCTCGTCCAAGCGTCGGCACCTGTTGATGCTCCAGCACCAACAGCGTTCGTCTATGGACACCGATGCGCTCGACGCTGAGGACGAAATGGATGTATATCCAACAAGTCCCAGAATCAGGCTCGAAGCTGCCACTCCTGTCACTGCGACCACAGCTACTTTTAGGTGAGATATTAAGTTGAGACGTTATAGTTTTATACTATGTTTATTTATTTATTTTTTTTTTTTATGGATTCCATACTAATATGAGCCATGGATAGAACTAAATAGTCATTGCTTGAATAGGCAGCTTAAAATTTTAGACATTTTATAATGCTTCCATTCCAAGTAAGATATTTTAAAGGAAAGCATTGTAAAATGTCCAGAATTTTAAATAACTAGTTCATCTTATTACTTAACATGTTTAGATCACTTGCTCCTCCTCCTATGTATGGGCCGTCCAAACCTATATGTTTTTTTTTTCATTTTATACTATTTTGGCAGATAAAAATTTTAAAAGCTATTTTTATGTTGGAACAGTAATTGAAAAAAAAAGAAGTTGATTCCTTCAACTTTATAACATAATTTTGAATTTTATCTAACTATGAGACACAACCACATGAATTTGAATAGTTAATTTAATCCTTTTTTAATGCCTTCGTTTAGCCAAAGCGAAATGATAAAAGAAATTTCTCGATCATAAATTAAACTTTTTCAAAAACATTTTTTAAAATACAGATACCTAGGAAACTTTTCTAAAACTTAACAATTAACTACTCACTAGAATTATTTTTATATACGGATTTTTTTCTTCTCAAACAATGATTACTTAATGGCTTAGACAATAAATATAACTCACAAAAAGAAACGTTCAAAAATTTTTGACAATGAAATTGTTAGCTTACAGAAATTTTCAACTAAAACAACGATCTTGTAAACTTAGACAAAAAAGTTATGTT
>NW_019380130.1:0-31635 GCF_000648655.2 Copidosoma floridanum | reverse complement strand
ATAGTGTTGAGCTTTTTAGGAGTATTGTCGCGGCTATAATGATGTTCGTCTGGGTTTTTGAATTAACAGCAAAATACATTTGTTGTTGTGGCGAATTCATACAAGTATAGTTTAAAATTTTTTCAAGTTCGTATATCGTACGAGTAAGAGGCAAGATGATAATGTTGTTGTTTATGTATCTACGTGTTTACGTTTTTCTGCGTCTTTTATGGTGCATCTGAAATCTGCTTTTATGATGCCATATCCAACTGATGGCAGATGATATTTATGTTCTTAGCAGTGAACGGTGATATTGTGTTTATTTTCTGTCAAAAAGAGCCAATGAGAGGAGTTGTATATTCTAATGATGTAAGACGGCCTAGCGTTAAGTACTTGTATATTAAATCTGGAGAGATCGATATTTTTAGGATTACGGAATATTTCTATTTCGCAAGAATTCGGTCTTATGTCACGTAATAGTGATTGGTATAAGTACACGTCGATGAAAAGACATTAACTTTTAGTTTTATTTAGTTTTCCTTACTTCTACGCAAGAGACCACCTGCTCTTGCTCGAAAATATTTGAGCCGAGTGCATGGTCTTTATTGTTATTGTTGTTGAGTTTTCATTTTAGGGAGCTAAAACTGATAGGGCTCCTTTGTTGCAGGAGCTAATTTTTTTACCTGCGCTTTGGCGTGTCGTTATGCCATATTGCTGGGTTTCTTCTGATATGGTATTTGGCAGCTGTTGTGGCTCTTTTTTTGTGCAGGTGAGTGAAAAAATGTGAGCTTCGATTGGATTTCTATATAATGCGTCTGCGTTAACGTTCTGGAAGCCTGGTTTGTATATTATATCAAATTAAAAATCAGGGAGCTTAAGCCGCCAGCATGTGTCCCGGGAGCATGGGTCTTTCATCAAATTGAGCCATACAAGGGGTCGATGATCGATCACTAATATGAATTTTCTTTCATACAGGTATACTCTACATTGCTCTATGCAATATATTAGAGCCAGGGCTTCTTTGAAGAAGGTACAGTAGTTGCTTTCACTTTTGGATAAGGTGCGAGATATGAAAGCGATGGGCTTATCTTTTCCAATTTCTCCTTGCAGGAGCACGCCTCCTATAGCGTAGACCGAAGCATCTGTTGTAAGTATGAACGTTTTTTTAAGTCAAGGTTGATTAAAATTGGAGGAGAGCATATTTCATCTCTCAGGATTTCAAATGCTGTTTGAGTTTCTTTGTTCTACGAGAATTACTGATCTTTTTTTAGTAGCGTGTTTAAGGGTTTTGCTATATTGGCCAAGTTTTCTATAAATCTACAGTAGTAGCCTACTAATCCTAAAAACCATCGAAGATTTTTTTGATTTTTTGGTCGAGAAAATTCTTTAATTGCTTCTATCTTTTTTGGGTCGGGTTTTAGCCCTTCTTTACTAACTATGTGACCAAGATAATTTATCTCTCGTTTTAAAAATTCGCATTTATTTGTTTCTCTTAGTTGCTTTAAAAATTGAATAATAATTTCACAGTGTTTATCGAATTTTTGGGAGTGAATACATACGTCATCGAAAAAAGTAACTGCTCCTTTAATGTTTGAAATTAAGGCAGCTCTGAGTGCTAAAAATATTGGTGCACTTGTTTTAATCCGTTGGGTTTAAATTTTTTCGTTCGTTATGTCTTTTAGGTGCAGAATGGTATCTTGCAAAATTATGACGTTAAGTAGATTGACGGAATCTTTAAAGAGTGATGCTCCTGCTCCAGTGTCGAGAATGAACGACAAGGGTCGATTAATTTCACTAAATTTGATTGTCACGGTAGGTTTTTGGGTTTTGATATTTAGTAAGATAGTTTTGTTAACTATTGTCTGTTTTAGTAAGATATTAGTATTACATTGCTGGTTTCTCCCAAGCTTCCCCTCTGGAAGAAATCTGAGTTGTTTTCCGATGCTTCTTATTTAATTTAATCGTTGTAGGCCTTTTTAACATTCGCTTTTCTAGTGACCTAATTTTTTGCAGTATTTGCTCGATTTTTGATTGTTTAGATCATTTATTGAGTTTGAAGTTTGTTGCTGGGTGTATTTGTTTTTTAGATAATTGTTAAATTGATATATAGGTGTAAGATTATTATGTGACGATTGACTCCATGACAAGCCCTTTTTTGGGACTAAGAATACAACGGTATAGGGGAGTGGCTAGGATGACGCTTGGTGGTGGATGCTACACCATTGTACATGGACGTGGCTTGGTGTGTTTCGGCTTTGCTAGTATTATAGTGATACCAGCAATTGCCTGCTGTGTGCCCTCGTCTTTCACAAATTAGGCATTTTTCTGGAGTTTGGATTAAGTTTATTCGTGAATCTTGACCTTGTCTATTAGTTATGATTTTTACTGTTTCTTATAGATATTCGGGTTCATAACACGCGAAGTCTCTTTTGATTTATCTAGTTTGAGTTGTGGTAGTTTCCAAGTTTTTCGCGTGGCCCATACCTGCTTTTATTACCCAGTGTAGCCCTCTCATGAAATATTTAACTTTATTCTGTTCTAGTTGTGTATAGAATTCCTGATAAATTCAACCATCACAGAGAGTCGCTTTAATTAATTCTTGGGTGGTGCCGTTAACTCTATTAGAAAAGAAAATAACGCTCTCTCTTTTTTTTGTTATAACGCCGCTAGTTCATCCATTATTTGAAGCCATGTTTTTGTGGATCCGAAAATGTTTGTATAAAATATTGTTAGTTTTTCAATGGTGTCAAAAACTTTATTTTGGTGGATATTAACGCTTCTCCCGAAAGTCGCATTTTAATCAATTTTGCTTACTCGGGTTTGTTTATTTTTGGAACTACGTGGCATGTTTCTCTGCAGTCGTCTAAATAGGTTCAGAGTGGGATGTTTGATCCGTTGTATATAAAAATCATTTTGATTGCGTCTTTTCTAGAAAGATTGTGAATGGGTGCTAGAGTTAAATTATTTATGTTATACAAGCTATTAAGAGTTTAAAAAGGGATGATAGGTGTAGGCTTTTTAAAAAAACTAGAGCGATTATTGTGAGTAAGATTGTTAGAGTTATGATTTTTAGGTGTTTCGATAATTTTGAAAAGTGTGCCAGTGCTTGAAGTGTTAGTGATTCTGTTTTCAGTTGATTTGGTTGTATTATTGAGGTCTAGTTTAGAAAGATCTTCGGTAATTTTCATGTCATTTGTTAAAAATTTACTAATTTCTTGGTTGAAGTAAGCGATGGCTTTTTTTTGCTGAACAGCAGTTATTAATTTCAAAAGATTTTTATTTTGAGTAAGTAAATCTTTTAAAATATCAATTATTAACTCGTCTTGACAAACTCTTGTGACGATTTTCATGTCTATTATTCCCGTTGAGGATGCAACTAATTTCTTGATTTTGAGAGTGTTTGCGAGATTTATACTGTCGGGTAAGTCTTTTTGTCTCATTTGTAAATATGTCAAATAATCTGATGAAGTCAGTTGTCTTTTTCAATTAAAAGTATGTTCAATTCTGTTCATGTGAGTGAGTAGAATTTTGAGTGCATCAGCGTTGTGGTTGTCCATTGTAAATATGTAAAAGGTAGTGGTTTTTTAAGATAAGCCCCCAGTTGTTACATCGTGGCTCTTGGACGTAACTTAAGCGTACGAGAATTTGAATGTAGCATGCAGCGTGCGGACAGCAAATGCGTTTGTGTTCAGCAGTGTTTGTAATGAAGTTAAAGTATTATAAGCAATTAACCAGTACCTTTATGAGTAATGGACGATTAGCAGCTGAAAGCTCTTCTGGGTTGGCCAGTAAAGTAACATGCTTGTTAAGCTGGTAATATATTATAAGAAAAAAAAAGCTTATTTGAATTGTTAGCAAAACTTGCTTTTTTAAATCACAAATATTCTAATGATAATTAAGACAATGGGACGTTTAATGATATAACTCGCTGCAGTTAATACCGGCCACTTACTCGTTGGTCAACGGATTCTCCAGAAAAGAGGACGAGTTGGCAGGGCGCGGTTCTATTTAAACCTTAAATCAGATCGATAATCGGGCATAGGATCGGTGGTAAATCAAGGAGTGGAGGTAAATTTGATTAACATATTCTTGAAAAAAAGGTGCAGCTGCAGGCGTAAGCCAGATGTTAAATTTTGCAGGAGTAGAGTTAGGGAGCAGGAATGGCTGGTGAACATGCGATCGACTGAGCATGTGTTGGTATCGATTTTTGGGCGCGATAGCCAGGTGACGAATACCATATGGTCTTTGCTACCGACAGAAGGTAGATGTCACTAGACGTGACACACCAATCACCGCATTACCCAAGGTGCTTACTTGTCGCTTTATAAATTAAAAGAATAACACAAGCAAAAATCACTCCACAACTAGGGGCGCTTGCTAGACGCTTCGTTAATTAAAAGAATAACACAAGCATTAATTACCACACAACCCGGGGCACTTGCTAGTCGCTTCGTTTATTATTAGCATAAATAAAATAACATAAACGCCACTCATCAGGCAAGCCAAGGCTCTTACTGGTCGCTGTCTCATCTAATAAAATAACATAAAGACTAATTACCACATAACCTGGAGCGCTTACATGTTACTTAGTTCATCAATAAGATAATAAGAAAACATAAGCGCCAAACACAACACAATCAGGGGCGCTTACTTGCTGCTTTTTTAACTTGAAAAATTGTTAAAATATCATATATGCCATTTGTTAGGTAACCTAGAGTAATTAATATTTACTTTGTTTATCAATTAAATTAATAACATAACAAAACCACTAACTACCACACAACCTGGGGCTCTTACTTGTCATCTTAGTAATTAATCAAATAACACAAGCACCAATCTTCACACAACCTTGGGCATTGACTCGTCTCTTTGTCAATTAGTAATATAAATTAAATAACACAGGCGCCAATCATTTGGTAACCCAGGGCTCTTATAATTACTTTGTTATCTAATAAAAGAACACGAGCACTAATTATAGGGACTCCCCCCTACCACACAGCTCAGTGTAGGCTAGAATCACGAGTCTAGGAGAGGAGAGAGAGAGAGTGGGTTACACACTTGTAGAGAGTCTAACTGCGCCTACTGACTTGAACAGTCGGACCACAGTTCAATAAACAAGAGTACAGTACACGCAATAACGTCTCTTTCTTTTGCCCAGGTTATCTCTCCCTTCCTCTCGAGCACGCTTGCCCTACATTTGGTAACCCCGACGCTTACCACCGACGGTCAACAACGTTACGAACACCAGGGCAACATCAGAAAAAAGGTGGACCTGGGAGTTCGCATCTCTTCGTCGGCGAGAGGTCAAGGACAAACGGGATTTCTGGCTACCGGCAACTGAAACGCTTCCGACTCTGCTCAGCGGGACGACCGCCACCGGCTAATCGCCAAATCGACGATCATCGCTGTCGGCAAGTGCACAGTCGGCGCGAGGGTCACCGTGGCATCGTGAGGCGCGTCGTCAGGGCTGCGTGAGTACAAGAGTTCAGTTCGTAGAACTGAAAGCATCGCAAGCGTTCAAAATCAAACTTCGTTTTGTTGCCTTTAGACGTTAATTGTACAAGTAAGTCGTTTATTACTGTCCCAAAACAATCTTTGCAACCAAATTAGAAAGCTATCGAATAATACAACAAATCGTTAAATCTCGCTTTCTAAAAACTATGTATATCGCTGGATCGCAAATCGATTACTAAAACATCAAATAATTCAATTTTAGCAAGCAACAAAAGTAAGAAAACCGAAAACAAGTGTGGTGTATGATTATATCGGAATGTTTTGAAAGTCGACCTTGGCTGCGTTACTCACTCGTGCCGTGGGGGCGAAGCGTTTGTTTTGTTCACGCGTCTTGTGCTATGTTATTTCGTTCGCTTAAACCTGCGGATTATTGTCGCGTTAATCGGAAGATTGACTCTGTATTAAATACTAGTAGAGAATCGACCTTGTTGCGGAGCTCTTTCACGGGCAAACAATAGCGTTGTGTATTTTTCTACGGGGAGAATCGCGATGGCGGACGATGATCGTTTTACCCAGCTAGAAGCGCAAATTTAGAGAATTACGGCACAGATGCGAGATAATGCAAATGAAAATTCCAATCCCGACCAAAACCCCCAAAACATGACAGCTATGTATAAACAACCAAAAACAAAAAAACACACAAAACAAACAACCAAAAAACAAAAAAACAAAAAAACAAAAAAACAAAAAGAAAGAAAACACAAAGCCACAACAAAACAAAACAAAACAAAAAACGACAAAAATTGGTTGCGCCAGTTGCCGATTGTATTGTTAGAATTGCGCACAGCCGTGCGACTGGACACCGGGGGCTCGCCCGTCGAGTACCTCTACGGAACCATCTTACGTGTACCTGGAGAATTCGTCCTTCACGATGATTTTACCCCCGATCCAAAGTGTTTTCTGGAGGAATTTCGGGAGAGTATGCGGGGGGTTAGGCCGGTTCTGGTCTCGCAAAAATATAAAAAACGCGCCTTTTACTATACAGATTCGCGCACATGCGAGTACGTTTTTATGCGCACCAATCTAAATAAGAGAGCTCTCGAAAGGCCCTACTCGGGACCACTGCAGTCAACCTCATTCGCAGCCTTCGAACAACCTGGTGGGACGCCCATCCATCAACACTCCTAAACATTTATAATGCCCTCTTGCAAAACTCAATCGACTATTCTCTACCATGCAACTTCCCCCCTAATAGCTCCTTCATGCACAAATTAGGCGTTATCCAAAGACAAGCCATTAGAGCTGCCCTTGGTCTACGCAACTCTACTCCAAACAGAGTTGTCTACGCTGAATCCAAAATCCCCCCCTTACCCTTAAGACAAGAAAAACTAGCTCTTAATTACATCACCAAATTTCTCCCAATAGACAACCACCCCTCCATTTCTTCAATCACTACACTTCTTCAAAACGCATCAAATCCAAACTGTACCAGACTCCTTAACCACCTCCTTATACTCGCCCTCAACAAACTCTCCCCACACAAGTCTCACATCTACTCCAACTCAGTACCCCCTTGATATTTTTTCTCTATGGAGAGCCAACAATTCATGCCCCACATCATTTTAACAAAAGGCTCTGTCATCAACAAAGCTCTTGACCCACANCTTAGTTTTTGGGCAGACAAATGAGACTGAGGCTGGAGTTAAGTGCGACTTAACAAAAAAATAAATTGCAGCGCCCATGGCTGACTGCGAGGCATCCGCAAAGCCGTGCAGCTCTACTGTAACTGCTGAGCCAGTGCCAAACCATCTAGGTATTTCGATGGCATCCAGATGAGTGAGGCCGCTTCTGATGTGCAGCCATATAGAAGATAAGGACTCTGGGATAGGCTCATCCCAAGAAACCCTCAACATCCAGAGCTCTTGAAGAATGATCTTTGCCAATATTGTAACTGGTGAGATGAATCCTAAGGGATCAAATATTTGAGAGATCTCTGACAGTATGATCCTTTTAGTGGGCTGTTAAGAAATTGCTGGTAATTTAGAGTGAAACGATAGACTATCCTAGTGAGGCCTTTAATTTAATCCGAGAATCTTAGCCTTGCAATCATCCAATGAGAGTGGTTGAGAGGTGCTCTAGATTAAGTAGATAAACTCTGGCGAGTTCGATTGCCATTTAGCCAAGGGCATGCCGCCCACCTTGCAGAGATTCGACAGTTGCTGTGCCTGAACGTTAAGCTGGGATAAATCGTCAGCTCCTCCAAAGATGTCATCAACATACCTGCTTTCTCTCAGGATCTCGGCCGCCTGAGGGTACTTACTCCCTTCATCTTGGGCAAGTTGTAGCAATGAGCGGGTAGCTAGAAAGGGGGCAGCCCTTGTGCCATAAGTGACCGTTGTAAGATGGAAGTGAGTGTCTCTTTGAGTTTTATCCTTCCATATAATACGTTGTAAATCCCAATCATCGGGGTGAACATCAACTTGCCGGTACATCTTTGAAATGTCTGTTGAGAAGGTCCATTGAAATGATCTGAGCCATAAAATCACATCCGTGATGTTAGTCAAGAGATTAGGGCCAGTGTGAATGATACTGTCCACAGAGAAACCAGAAGAAGTCAGAGCAGAACCATTGAAAACGACACGAATCTTGGAGGTATCTCCATCCTTCTTCAGCACTCCATGATGAGGCAGATAATAATGAGGTGATCTAGAGAGGTGATCCAAACTGATGGGGCGCATGTGACCTAGCGCTAAATACTCATCCATGAAATCAACATATAGTTTGCCATACTCTGGATCACGCTGGATGCGGTTCGAAACGCGCTTAAAGCATGCTTGAGCATGCTGTTGAGATTCACCTAATAACGAGGCAGAATTGTTTAACGGTATATGTACCACGTATCTACCTGATGGATCTCGTGAGTGAGTCTCCTTGAAATGCTGCTCACACTCCTCTTCCTCTGGGGTGAGTGCGTGATCTAAGTTGAGTGGAACTTCCTCTTGAACCCAGAACTTAGTGAGTAGATATTGCAGCTGAGTATCACTTGTTGAAACGACGTGATGAGACTGGCTAAAGAGGGACACACTGTGATTGCAACACACAGGCCCTGAGATGATCCAACCAAAGAGTGAAAGCTGAGCTATGGGTTCAGTTGATAGCCCTCTGATGATGTTCGGCTTGATAACTTGAGGGTAGAAATCAGCGTCAAGTATCATATCCACAAAATTTCGGATCAGCTGAACTCAAACCTTGTAAATGTTGCCATTCAGACTTCGAAGCGGAGACCGATGGTATAGAGGCTGATAGAAGCTTCGCCACTTGAGAGAGCCGAGGATCCTCGATGACCATACTCGTGAAGAGCTCCTTGAATCCTTGCCAATCCGCGTAATTACCGTCAAAACATGGCAATTTAATCTCCGGCAGTCGATTGCCATGGCGAGTGGCTCCTTGAGATGAACTAGCTGAGCTGTTATTATGAGTGTCTGGTGTAAGCTTCTCTATTATTTAAGCAATGCGTTGCATGGTGGATGAGTAGTATTGGAATACTGTTCCAGCAGCACTCCTAGTGAAATACTCATGTTGCGTCAGAACCGCTGGGCACGCCATCTCAATTGCATTATGCTCCCTGCCAAAGGTGTCATACAGATCCTGGCACTCAGCCTTCCACTGCTCGGCACACGCCAACGTCTCGCCGGCTTCTCCTATGCGTTCGTTCAGCGCCCGAATACTGCTGATGCGTCCGATGTTGGTGATGACCTTCATAAGAAGGCCAGCCGGAACGGTGTTTGTATTAGCCCGGGTAGTCGCCCGCAACATGCCGTCCGAGAGCGTCAGCGCTGTTCCATCGCCAATGTTGATGAACACAGGATCCTGCGGTAACACGGTTTGTCCTTGCGAAGCCTGAGGGGGGAGCTGATCACGTTCCGTGCCTGCAGCCGAGGTCTTAGCCTGCTTATCAGCCATTACTGAAGCACACACTGAGTTTACTGAACGTCACTGATTTCACCTTGAGTGACACTGAACGTTGAGTGTATACACGAGAGCGTCACTTGAAATCACCACTCAGACGGCCAACACGCTATCCGGCTCGAAGGACCAAAATGTTGAGCGGATTCTCTGTGAGAAGGGATCGGCGTGGGGCTTATCAGGTAGTGAAACACATAACACAATGGCAATATGAAAAGATATAAATGTATTCTAAAATAACAGAGAAAAGTCAGCAACATATCGACAAGAAAGTTTGTATCAAATTAAGTTAAGTAAAATTAACTATACTGCAATTAATAAAACAAAGGTAATTAAATGAAAACACTCGCGTTTGAATATGATACAAAAATAATTTGAAAATAGTCTAAAGTTTAAGAAAATTTTGAACAGCACTGTAATTGAAAGTCACGTAACTTATAAATTGAGAAATAAAGTCTTGAAAGTAAAGCACTAGCACAACACACACACAATTCTCAGCGTCTTAAAAGAAGGGGCTTACTCTGCGTTGTCTGATGTGAACAAACACGGTGCCTGGAAATCAAGACAACTTGCGAATACTTTTGGGTGAGACTGTCCTTGTGAGATGCCTATTGAGAACTCTGCCGCACACGAGTACTTCTATTAGCGCGCACTCGTGCACACCAACAGAAAAACTACCGGTGGTGAAATCACTCCGTATTAATTTGAGATGTCAAAAAAAACAAACCACTGCAGTAAGCAGCACGTTATTGTACTAATAACGAGTGTACTGTATGTTTGAGAAAACTTCGTATCAATGAGACGCACCAGAGAAAATCCAATCGTTCTCCTACTAATAGCGATAGATGCGAGTGGCTCTCTAAGATAAAACCGAACAAATCAACGGCTCGCTCAACATTCAGTGGGCACCAACCAATCAGCGGCTTCCTAAGCGCCGCGCGACTCGGCAGTCGGCAGCGGCGCCGACCGACAAGCACACACACACACACGGGCGCGCACACAAACAAACCAACACAGCTGAGATGGGATGGTCGTTCTCTAGCTTGATCCACGCAAGTTCTCAAACATTCCGCCCGCCATCAACCACCGGTTGATCACCGATAGACTGGCAGAACAATCAACTTATGCACAGGTCGTTGCAAAGTCGAAGCAGCCGTCTTTAGTGTCACCACTCTGGTGAGACCATCCTTTTCAGGGTGAATCTCGAGAACTCTTGCCATTGGCCATTTAGCTGGTGGCATTGTTTCGCTGGTGATTAGCACCAGTGAGCCAACTTGAACCTCATGAGATGGATGATGCCACTTGGAGATTGATTGCAGCCGCTGAAGGTAATGAGATGACCACTGTTTCCAAAACCTCTGGAGCTGTGCCTGGATGAACTGCCACCTGGAGAGTTGAGACTGAGATAAGTCGAGTAAGCTAGGTTCTGGAGGTATATTGAGTGCCGATCCGATGAGAAAATGACCAGGCGTGAGACATTCCAAATCTTCTGAGTCATTGCTCATCAGCTCTAGAGGTCTAGAGTTGAGCACTGATTTGATCTGTGTGAGTAGAGTACTGATTTCTTCGTATGTGTAGAGTGTTTCTCCAACGGTACGACGCAGATGAAATTTTATTAATTTCACTGCGGCTTCCCATTTACCTCCCATGTGAGTAGAAGCTGGAGGATTAAATTTCCAAGTCGTACCTTGTGATAAGAGTGTTCTTGTGAGTGGACTAGACTGATGTTGAGCATCCGTGTCGAGCTGTCGAAGAGCTTTGTCGGCGCCGACAAAATTCGTACCGCAGTCTGAGTAAAGCTTGAATGGTAAACCACGGCGTGAAGTAAATCGGCGATAAGCAGCAAGAAATCCATCTGTTGAGCAATCTGTTACAGCTTCGAGATGAACTGCCGATGAACTGAAGCACACAAAAACGCAAATCCAGCCTTTGTACGTCCTTGAGCCTCGATCCTTCCACGATTTGATGGTAAGTGGACCCGCGTAGTCCACACCAGTGTGAGAGAAAGGTCTCGATGGCGTCACTCTGGCCTCGGGCAGTTGACCCATCATTTGCTGCGCACGTTGAGCACGGTACCTAGCACACGTGACGCATTTAAGAATGCTGGATCGGATGGGAGCTCTTCCACCGATGATCCAAAACTCCTGACAAGTGCGACTGAGAGTTAGTTGAGTACCACCATGGAGAGTTACCTGATGAGCATGTCCGACCACTAGAGATGTAAACTGTGAGTGTCGAGGTAAAATAGCTGGGTGAATAGCAGCTGTGTTGAGTGCTGAGTGTGTGAGTCTGCCTCCAACTCGTACAATGTCATTGCCATCGACAAAGGCCATCAGCCGAGCGAAGACATGTCCTTTAGGTAGAGTACTTGATTTGAGATGTGAGATATCATCCTTGAAAAACTCTGCTTGAATAGACTTGATCCAGAAGAGTTTGGCTTAAATTATGAGATCCGCCGTAACATACGTAGAGTGAGTCTGACCTTTGAGCTTGGCTTTGAACTTTTCACATGCGAGAACAACTGTAGCGGTTAGTCGATATAGGTGTTGAAGGTGTCGTTGAACTGAAAGGTGTCTGGTTGATCAGGCCATCCCCTGTCATCCAACGTCATCCAGACCGGATCATTCCACCACAGATCATGAGATACAAGCTGAGAGGTAAGAAGTCCCCTCGACGCACAATCCGCAGGGTTGTGCTTTCCTGCCACATGCCTTCATTGAGCTGACGGAACAAGGTCGATGATCTGAGTGACCCGATTTCTCACGAAATTTTTTCACCTACTAGGGTGAGATCTAAGCCAAAAGAGAGTTACTGTTGAGTCGGTCTAGAGATGAATCTTGCTTACGGTGAACGTAACTTGATACACAACATATCTTGTGAGCTTTGCCAATATGAGAGCAGCTGTCAATTCTAGCCTTGAAATTGACAATTTTTTGAGTGGAGCAACCTTAGTTTTTGGGCAGACAAATGAGACTGAGGCTGGAGTTAAGTGCGACTTAACAAAAAAATAAATTGCAGCGCCCATGGCTGACTGCGAGGCATCCGCAAAGCCGTGCAGCTCTACTGTAACTGCTGAGCCAGTGCCAAACCATCTAGGTATTTCGATGGCATCCAGATGAGTGAGGCCGCTTCTGATGTGCAGCCATATAGAAGATAAGGACTCTGGGATAGGCTCATCCCAAGAAACCCTCAACATCCAGAGCTCTTGAAGAATGATCTTTGCCAATATTGTAACTGGTGAGATGAATCCTAAGGGATCAAATATTTGAGAGATCTCTGACAGTATGATCCTTTTAGTGGGCTGTTAAGAAATTGCTGGTAATTTAGAGTGAAACGATAGACTATCCTAGTGAGGCCTTTAATTTAATCCGAGAATCTTAGCCTTGCAATCATCCAATGAGAGTGGTTGAGAGGTGCTCTAGATTAAGTAGATAAACTCTGGCGAGTTCGATTGCCATTTAGCCAAGGGCATGCCGCCCACCTTGCAGAGATTCGACAGTTGCTGTGCCTGAACGTTAAGCTGGGATAAATCGTCAGCTCCTCCAAAGATGTCATCAACATACCTGCTTTCTCTCAGGATCTCGGCCGCCTGAGGGTACTTACTCCCTTCATCTTGGGCAAGTTGTAGCAATGAGCGGGTAGCTAGAAAGGGGGCAGCCCTTGTGCCATAAGTGACCGTTGTAAGATGGAAGTGAGTGTCTCTTTGAGTTTTATCCTTCCATATAATACGTTGTAAATCCCAATCATCGGGGTGAACATCAACTTGCCGGTACATCTTTGAAATGTCTGTTGAGAAGGTCCATTGAAATGATCTGAGCCATAAAATCACATCCGTGATGTTAGTCAAGAGATTAGGGCCAGTGTGAATGATACTGTCCACAGAGAAACCAGAAGAAGTCAGAGCAGAACCATTGAAAACGACACGAATCTTGGAGGTATCTCCATCCTTCTTCAGCACTCCATGATGAGGCAGATAATAATGAGGTGATCTAGAGAGGTGATCCAAACTGATGGGGCGCATGTGACCTAGCGCTAAATACTCATCCATGAAATCAACATATAGTTTGCCATACTCTGGATCACGCTGGATGCGGTTCGAAACGCGCTTAAAGCATGCTTGAGCATGCTGTTGAGATTCACCTAATAACGAGGCAGAATTGTTTAACGGTATATGTACCACGTATCTACCTGATGGATCTCGTGAGTGAGTCTCCTTGAAATGCTGCTCACACTCCTCTTCCTCTGGGGTGAGTGCGTGATCTAAGTTGAGTGGAACTTCCTCTTGAACCCAGAACTTAGTGAGTAGATATTGCAGCTGAGTATCACTTGTTGAAACGACGTGATGAGACTGGCTAAAGAGGGACACACTGTGATTGCAACACACAGGCCCTGAGATGATCCAACCAAAGAGTGAAAGCTGAGCTATGGGTTCAGTTGATAGCCCTCTGATGATGTTCGGCTTGATAACTTGAGGGTAGAAATCAGCGTCAAGTATCATATCCACAAAATTTCGGATCAGCTGAACTCAAACCTTGTAAATGTTGCCATTCAGACTTCGAAGCGGAGACCGATGGTATAGAGGCTGATAGAAGCTTCGCCACTTGAGAGAGCCGAGGATCCTCGATGACCATACTCGTGAAGAGCTCCTTGAATCCTTGCCAATCCGCGTAATTACCGTCAAAACATGGCAATTTAATCTCCGGCAGTCGATTGCCATGGCGAGTGGCTCCTTGAGATGAACTAGCTGAGCTGTTATTATGAGTGTCTGGTGTAAGCTTCTCTATTATTTAAGCAATGCGTTGCATGGTGGATGAGTAGTATTGGAATACTGTTCCAGCAGCACTCCTAGTGAAATACTCATGTTGCGTCAGAACCGCTGGGCACGCCATCTCAATTGCATTATGCTCCCTGCCAAAGGTGTCATACAGATCCTGGCACTCAGCCTTCCACTGCTCGGCACACGCCAACGTCTCGCCGGCTTCTCCTATGCGTTCGTTCAGCGCCCGAATACTGCTGATGCGTCCGATGTTGGTGATGACCTTCATAAGAAGGCCAGCCGGAACGGTGTTTGTATTAGCCCGGGTAGTCGCCCGCAACATGCCGTCCGAGAGCGTCAGCGCTGTTCCATCGCCAATGTTGATGAACACAGGATCCTGCGGTAACACGGTTTGTCCTTGCGAAGCCTGAGGGGGGAGCTGATCACGTTCCGTGCCTGCAGCCGAGGTCTTAGCCTGCTTATCAGCCATTACTGAAGCACACACTGAGTTTACTGAACGTCACTGATTTCACCTTGAGTGACACTGAACGTTGAGTGTATACACGAGAGCGTCACTTGAAATCACCACTCAGACGGCCAACACGCTATCCGGCTCGAAGGACCAAAATGTTGAGCGGATTCTCTGTGAGAAGGGATCGGCGTGGGGCTTATCAGGTAGTGAAACACATAACACAATGGCAATATGAAAAGATATAAATGTATTCTAAAATAACAGAGAAAAGTCAGCAACATATCGACAAGAAAGTTTGTATCAAATTAAGTTAAGTAAAATTAACTATACTGCAATTAATAAAACAAAGGTAATTAAATGAAAACACTCGCGTTTGAATATGATACAAAAATAATTTGAAAATAGTCTAAAGTTTAAGAAAATTTTGAACAGCACTGTAATTGAAAGTCACGTAACTTATAAATTGAGAAATAAAGTCTTGAAAGTAAAGCACTAGCACAACACACACACAATTCTCAGCGTCTTAAAAGAAGGGGCTTACTCTGCGTTGTCTGATGTGAACAAACACGGTGCCTGGAAATCAAGACAACTTGCGAATACTTTTGGGTGAGACTGTCCTTGTGAGATGCCTATTGAGAACTCTGCCGCACACGATTACTTCTATTAGCGCGCACTCGTGCACACCAACAGAAAAACTACCGGTGGTGAAATCACTCCGTATTAATTTGAGATGTCAAAAAAAACAAACCACTGCAGTAAGCAGCACGTTATTGTACTAATAACGAGTGTACTGTATGTTTGAGAAAACTTCGTATCAATGAGACGCACCAGAGAAAATCCAATCGTTCTCCTACTAATAGCGATAGATGCGAGTGGCTCTCTAAGATAAAACCGAACAAATCAACGGCTCGCTCAACATTCAGTGGCCACCAACCAATCAGCGGCTTCCTAAGCGCCGCGCGACTCGGCAGTCGGCAGCGGCGCCGACCGACAAACACACACACACACGGGCGCGCACACAAACAAGCCAACACAGCTGAGATAGGACGGTCGTTCTCTAGCTTGATCCACGCAAGTTCTCAAACACAAGTTAAATAAAAAAATACATGTACCAATCATAAAGCAACATAAGGTGCTCACTTGTCGCTTTATTAACTAATAAAATAACACAAATACTAATCACCGCACAATCCAAAGCACTAACTAGTCGTTGTGTTCATTCATAAAATTAATAAAATAACACAAGCACTAAACACCACACCATCAAGGGCACTTAAAAGTCCCTTGGGACTATATAAATAACACAAGAACTAATTACCATACAACCCGGGGCGATGGATAATTACTATGTAGTTAAATAAAATAATACAAGCGCCAATAATAAAGCAACCTAGAGCCCTAACTGGCAACTTTGTTAATTATTAAAAAAAAAAATAACACAAGCGCTTATCACAAAACGAACCTAAAGCACTTATTGGTCGCATTGTGATTTGATAAAATAATGCAAGCACTAATAACCACACAACCCGGGGCGCTTACTTCTCGCTTTGTAATTTAATAAAATAATACAAGTGATAGTCATGAGGCAACCCACAGCCTTAACTAGTCACTTTGTTGATTGATAAAACGATTGAAAGAACACAAGCGCCTTCTGGGCGCATACTGGTCGCTTCGTTTGTTAAAGAAACAAATAAAATATCAAAAGCTCCAATCATCAGTCGACCCAGGACTCTTATTAGTCGCTTCATTGTCTTAAAAAATAACACAAGCAACAATCACCACACAACCTGAGGGGCTTACTAGTTGCTTCTTTCATTAATAAGATAAATAAAATAACTTAAGAGGTAATAATCAGACGATTTAAGGCTCTTACTGGTCGCTCTAATAATTAATTTAATAAATAAAACAACCCAAGCACCAAACACCAAACAATGTTGGGAGCCTAATAATCGCTTTGTTAATTAAAAAAATGTATAAAATTGCACATGCACCAATCACCACACAACATAAAGCATTAACTAGTTGCTTTGTTAATTAATAAAATTATACAAGTAACGATAACCACACAACCCAGGCCGCTTATATGTCGCTTTGTTTACTAATGAAATCTATGAATCAACACAAATGCCAATTATCTGACAACCCAGGGCGCTTACTTGTCACTTTATTTATTAAAACAATAACACAAGCACCANGTACCTCTGTGTCTTTCACATGTGCTTTTTCACCACGCAATGCTCCTCGAGGAGGGCTTAGGCGACCTCCTTGCAGCATAATTGCCTAATTTCCCTCTACCCCCCCTCCCAGTAATGAGAGGCCTCCCATCCCTCTTCCCTTCCTTCTCCAAAGTGCTAAGTGCCCATAGTAGTGCCCTTATTAAAGGAGTCGGACGTAGAGCACTACAATATAAAAAAAAAAAAAAAACTTATACATTTGTATTATATAATTCTTACAGGATAAGATAAACATTTTTTTTTTAAATATGTTGGTCATTATTCGCTTTGAGCGTAATTCCCGAATCTCTCCCCTACTGGGCACTTTGAGAACTATTGGTCGTGATTAGAAAAGTACAGTACTATGAATTGATTTCCATATGATTATAGAGAAGCAATATTTAAGGGTTGGCCACCTGGTGAATGGAGCCACAATGAGGGCACAATGTTGGAATTGCGCTCAAAGCGAATGATGGTAATTAATATTATAATTGTATCGCTTAGTTAATAATACGATAAATTTGCTACTGGACATAAATATCGCATGTTATAAATAGAAATAGAAATGCAGACACAGTCAATCGCCTCTGTACAATCTTTATCTGTAAAACAACGTTTGATATTCAAAACTTTTTGAAGTACTTTATAATTATTGCTCAATGTGCGTTTACGCGTATTACTAATATCACATGTCATTTCCTCAATGCATTATTTTTTTAGATCATGGCCAAAATTAAACTGATGTAATCGGACGTATGTTATATCTTTCAAACGTGCGTAAGAATTATCCAAACGCAAATTTTCTTTGTAACGTATTGCGTACAAACAACCGTCTTTTACAATGCTTAAGTAAGCTTGACTATTTTCTGTAACATATTGTCAAATGTTTATTGATTTTATGTATTTCTTGACTTGACAACACCTTTACCATAGTTTATTGTTTGCAATAAGTCATGATTAGCTGCTTCAAAAGAAAACGTTGAGTATGCCTACAAAGATCCCCAGTCAAGTACGCTTTTACGAATATGTAATAATAAGTGTACATTAAATGTCATTGCTTTTTCTGAGAAATACTTTTGGGTTAACAAGACAAAAAGTCTGCAACTTCTTTTCGGCTCTTTTCAACTGAGCAATAGTAATATTGGTACCTAATAAAATATATAAACTCTCAACAAATAATGTCCACTAATTAATGTACTTTTTCGGTAGTTTTAAAGACAGCAAGGGTGTACTCGAATACAAAATCCAATTCTCCCATTCTTTATATTTCCAGTAATTACTGTCAGATAAAGGTCTACTGTAACGAGATATCTGATTTGGGAGTTTAATATTACGAAGTTTCACTTGATAAAAATCCATATCTTTCTTTTCCATGAGATAACTTGTTATTTGCTTGCCAAGCATGCATGTAGTCCACAACAAAGCCAGAAACTATATTAAATGATTTTAAATTCATATCTTTTTTATACCATACTGCGGTTGATAGTCAACATTCCTTACTGATTGCTCTATAAAACACAATGTCTCATTTACATTTCTTAAATCTGGTTCTGGATATTGAACAGGGAATCTCATGGTACTGCCGTCGTGTACTCCCGAATGTATACAAAAATTGCAGCCATAGCACCCATTAAATTGCTTAAGTCCCTACACAGCAGATCTAGCTGGACTATCAACGGAACAAACTAAAACGTAAATCTTTATATTTCAAACTTCGTTAGATATCATACATAAGATTCCCTGCCCAGTCACCTTATTCATTTCATGTACGAAAGCATCGAGGAAAATTGACATATTTGGTTTTTTCCTGTTCAAGTACAGTCTACATGGAATTATACGTTTTGCCCTGTCCTCGATAGGAATTTCATTTATTTCTAAATAAATCGGCCACACTAAGTAGTTTGATGACTAAAATGGTGGGGCACCGTTAGTATTTACAGTAGCTGTTGGATAACTGTTCTTTTCGTCATGGGGTAGTGTACTTACAAATTCTTGATACTTTTTGCTATCATAAACATCCCCCACAGTATTATCAGTGACACGCCTATTAGATACTACATTATCATAATAAGTATTATTTGCCTCAATTAGTTTTTTTATTGGTTGTGAGGGATTAAAAATCGCAAATACATTATCACATGATGGATTCATCTTATTTACTTTGAAATTACATACTTTGCAAACGGTATCTTTATTTATGTTATATCTACCCATGTAGGCTGAACAAGTTTTACAAATAGCGTGAAATGTTGTTCTCTTATTGTCATTAAAAATTTGATTCAATTTATACTTCGATTCTGGAAGTACAGGGATCTTAAAAATTGCATTAATTAACGCTACCATACTCGATATTAACGTCATTGATAGATGATTTTTATATTAATACGATAAATGACAACAATTTCGCTTATTACTTCAAAGTAAGTTTTAGATTTGAGTAGGTCAGCGAATGAACGTATCTTTTCATTATCTTGTGCCAACTCATCTTCATCAGAGAAGAATTCTAGCAAACTATCTTTCACATCAGAGAATGGAAAATGGTGTTTCTGAAACGATAAATTTTCCATATTATTAAATTTTTGGATAAAGATACATATTTATAACATGGTCATGGTGGCGCAACGGTAAATTGCAGTTCCGTCGATCTCCAAGGTTTAGCAGCATTTGGCGCGGTTAATACTTGGATGGATGACCGTTCAAGTCTCCCTGTTTCTCCTGTGCTGTTGATTCTGGTGGGCCGATTAACTGTTTCTCTGATGCTTCGTCTACGTGATCATAGGTGTGACTGTGTTGGCTCTCGTGTTTATACGTATAAAAATCTGGTCATAAGTCAGGTGCACCGATGGCTCATAACCACTATTCTTGTGTAAAAAAATAATACTTGGGTTCTTTTTTTTGCAACGCTAGAATAGCGCTTTCAGGATCCTTATATTTCACATATCCTTGAGATAATCTTTCTCGCCGATCTCTAACGGCATAATAATCTTCTAGGGTAAAAAATTAAGAGAAATGATTAAGGAAATCTCTTTCCCTTTTTGATTCTTCTATATCCCACGGTCGAAGACACATAAGTCTTTTTGGATCGATGTTTGGTATCTTATTATCCCTTTTTGGTGATGTTAGTGAAGAAATCTTTTCTGCTTGACGAATAGTGGATTCCTTCTTAAAAACAGAAAGTGTCTGAACTTCTTTTCCTATATTTAGTGTTTCATTAGGTTTTTATTTAATGAATTACTATTGTAAACGGTGGTTATAGTGTAATGTATATAACTATGTAATTTCAAAAGGATGTGCATTTCCTTGATAGTTTCTTTATTCTCTAATTGTTCCATAACTTCATGTTAAAAATGATCTATGTTGACTTTAGTCTTAATTGTTATTCCATAGTCAGAGTTCATCGTGAAGCCTCGAAGGAACACAGTATCAAATTACTACTTATTTATGAGTCTATTTCCAACTTTTGGGGTGTATGGCATGGGAGTATCCAATTCCGTGTCTTTATTATAGGTCTAGTTTTCGATGATTTCGGTATTTTTTTGTTTTTCTTCAATTTTGACATAAAATTTAGTTAGTTTGTATTTTTTTGGTTCTTGTTTTATAGTTATTCGGGTATCTGTGTTCAATGTATTGATGATGCGTTTTATAAATTTTTCCGAGACACTACATTTCATAGTCTTCTTAAAATAACTTCTTGCTTCGCTAAAGAGTATTGCTATTATAATTATGATTATTAGCTGGTATGTAAATTTATTGACTTTCCATTTTTTGTGTAAATAGACATTCACAGTGTTTAAATACTTCTGCTCTAGGTCGTAATAGCATAATAATTTCACGTTCGTTAATAAAGTATAATTCTTTTAACGGTTGTATAGCAGAGCACATACAACCATAAACTATTTTAACACATTGGTTAAATGTAACTTTGTTTAATCGTTAATCCGAATTATGATCTACTGCTACTGCTAAGTAAGGGTATGATGGTTTTACGTAGGCAGATCCATTTTGTCCAGGTTGAGGTAATTTGCCTGGATGCCTAGTCTATAAATATTATAAGGGTTCGATCTACGTGTGGCGAATGTAACATTACCATGGTATCATTTTCTTGATGCACAACATCTAATTTTCTTGGAGTAATTATTTTACCAGCGTATGGATTCTCTATTGGTGTTGCACATTGTAGATTCTCTGCTAGATTCTTTACATCCTAGGCTACAGTTCTAAATATATTTAGAGAAAATAGCTTGGGATGTGCTGGACCTTTTTGTAAATTATGCAAGATGTCAACCAGATTTTCATTGGAACGAATAATATGATCTAAGGTAGCCTCAGTTCTTCCAAGGTAAGTTAATAAATTTATCACATATCTGTCGAGACCAAAATCTTGTCCCGAAGTCAATATATCAGCAACTTGTTTAAGAATATATATGCCCATGGCGTTTTGTAGTGTTATATAGTTTTGCAGCTGCAAAAATGGCTATTTTATTCTCAAAATTTTATATATTTCTTTTGATCCGTATGCAAATTGTCGATATTGGTGTTTATAACATTGGTATTGTCTTCTGTAAGTTAGCCGAAAAGTCCTTTAGCAATGCTTCCAATAGTTCCAAAAGGTGTCATTCTTTTTGTTTGTACTCTGGAAGGTGGATTAATGTTTATCTCCTGCATGGGTTTTCACAGTATTTATTATGTTTAATAGTGTTGCTTTAACATTTTTTAATCGCATTATCCTTAAATTTAAGAGATCCGTTTTCATATAGTAAGTACAACCAGGATAACCAAACTGTATAATACAATATTAAAAGGTTTCATTTAATCCTTGAGTAGGTGTGTGTTTCAATATGAATTTAATAATATCCAGCCATATCACTATCTATCCATCAGCTCTTTTAGTTTTTGTAATACCGTTTCATTCATAGTATATTCCAGGGTTCGTTTTAAGGAGTTCTATGTTATGGTTGCCATGATTACCATAGTTTAAATCTGTGCAACCTCCAAGAGCTTTTGTCATTAGGATGCCCACCATAATCCGCATTGTTGTCTTTTTTCTGGAAGACATGTCAAATATAATTCATACAAGGATACTATTATCGTGGAACTAATTTTAATTTATTTGTGTGTTTCCGTATGATTTCACCATCGTTCTTTTCAAGTAACACATTATTTCTCTCTAAAACTGTTTTTGTCTTTAAGGGTTCATTCAAGGGTTCATAGTAACGATAAAATTTATGGGAATGCACTGATTCCTTTACCGAAACGTAACCTCCTGATTAAACGTATAGAGGCTGTAATTTTTTATTGTATCTTATTTTTGCTGGTATTTTCATTTTTATTAGGTGATTTCCTGTCGCAATTTGCATTTTTTCAAGTCGCTTAATAAAATCTTGTAAATATAATACATAGGTTTATAAATTTTCATCTTTAAGTATCTTCAAGGGCAACATTGCTACTCTTCCAAATACTAGTTCATGGGGCGTAAAATTTGTTGCTGCATGTACACTGGTTAAACACATGAAAACTGCAAATTTGGCCAAATTGATCCAGTCATCATAAGTTTTAGAGTAAGTTCTTATGAAGTCAGCTCGAGCAGCATGACTTCGTTCTAGAGATCCGTTTGTATTAGTATAATACGCCGATGTAGTTAGATAAATGGTCCTTAGGGTTCTCATAAGTTGTTCTAATAAATTATACATAAACGTAGTATGCCTATCTGATAAGATTGCTTTAGGCGGATGGTAAACTAATATTAGATTTTATACGAGTGCATCGCCAAGCGTGCTTGATCATAGATCTGGTAAAGGGACTAATATAACGTACTTAGTCAAATTACACTGGCTAACAAATGGCAATTACCATTTGGTGTCATTCTCAATGTACTGGCGGTATCAATAGAAAATTTATCGAACGCTTCAATAGGTGTATCAATAAGTACTTAGGATGTTTTCGTTGTCATCTGTTCGATCTTCTTTTCTTGACATTTACTGCATTATCGGACGTAATTGAAAATATAATTTTTCAGGCCAGGCCAATAAAATCGATCTTTTATTTTCCAATGAGTTTGGATTATCCTCATATGTTCTCTAATAGGGCTGTCATGTAGTGTTTCTATTATTTAATTACGTTTTTGAATTTTTGGAAAATCAACCTTACCGTAATAGACAGTCATTTGTATAGGTGTTTTATCAACAGCTGTTAATAAGATTGCTTTTACTAACCCAGGTTCTAATTTGACTGTACGATCTTCCTTTCTTAGAGTTTGGAAAGTTTCAAGATTTCGTCTTTATATCATTCCCTTGAGTCATTTAAAAGCTTTTGCAATACGTTATAAAAATAATAAATCAGTAGATGTTTTACTTATAATGATTCATAGCCCTTCTCATTTTTTACTATTCCTTCCCCTAGATACGTATCATGTTCTACGTTATTTTGTGTCAAGTATCCTTCAATTCAATTAGTATTAATAAAATTAATTCTTACTTTCTGACGTGTTTGAGCCTTAATCGTGTATTTAGTTAATTTATTAGTATTTTTTTTCTTCATAAAGGCAATGTTGTTCTACACTAGGAGTATTTTTACTCTGTTCAACGGCATGGGCTTGAAATGTATCTTGATTGTATGGTTCATTATTTTCACTGTAAATGCCACTTTCATCAGTTTTATTATCAGTGGGCTCCATAAAATTATGACCCCCCTCTGATACAATCAATCTGTCATATTTATCTCGAAAATGCACATTAGCTTTTATTGTATGTCTCCAAATTTTTTGTACTTAGGTATATTTACTTTCCGGGCTGGTCTACGACGATTCCTCACAAAATTTTTGTTGGTCAATTTTATTCCCAGGACCCTCTGTTTTTATGTTCGTATTAAGTGTAGTAGCTAAAATTGTATTTTCTTGCGCTTGTTTCTTAAGTTTTATTGCTTTTTGTATTTTTTTAATCCCATACCAATTGCTCTATTTCTTTAAAAAGTTTTAAAAAAAGAATGAGGTTCTTAACGTTAACATCTAATTCTATAGCATCATGAAAAAACGATAATATGGCTCGTTGTTTTTTGCAAAAGTTTTGACCTAATAGACTACCATCTTTGATGGGATAATTGTTAGGGATTACATGAAAAATTTTAGGTCTTCCTTGTATAGTTATGTTTGTTGCTCCTGTAGTTCAAACCAGGTGGAGTGTGATAACAGTAAGGTTAATAATTTTACTAGTCTCTACACATCAATATGGGTGCAACTGATCTAATTAAAATACCGCATATATTACGCTCTCCACAAAGGCACAGCATACACACATCCCTGCACACTGCACAACATAGGGTGTTAAACGTCTTACATTAACATGCTTCTTGAAATGGTGTTTATTGTTTTTTTAAAGATATTACTAAGGAAACATATAATTAACAAACAAATAGTGAGAGACTCACCCACCTTCTGCTACCATTTTTGTTAAATGATTATTACAATCTTTTCGTTTTTCCTTCAATTTAAAACTAAAGATCGTGGAGCGTAGTTTTACGCTTCTTTGCAGGCTGCGGGACCAGCAGATAGTTTATCTACTCATTTGTTTATTAGAAGGAACAGAGAGGAAGTTGCATAGAATAACCGTGTTAACGTACTTTTCTTTTCTGTAGCAGATTCGAGTACTGGGCCACTTCGGTAACTGGGTTATTAACTCTTATTAACTGTTAGTTCAAATAACTTAAACTTCTACTTCTGTTGGATTCATATTAATTTATTTTATAATACTTTTACAAAAAAAGCACAGAGAAAAGTAAAGACATCAAATCACTCTCCAACAAGTTACTTTAAGATTATTAATGAACTTCTAGATTCCTAACTGAATCACCGAGCAAAGATATGCACCTTGCGTGGAGCTTCAGTTAAAACTTCTTCGTTTTATATTATTAGAGGCTGGTACTTGCTGACTTAATGTGTTTAGGCTTAGCAGCTAGCTTCGGTTGTCACTTGGCACCTCTGAGAGCCCCAAAGTACACAGTCAGGTTTGTTAGGGGACGACTTTCGTTAAGTATGACTTTTTTAAGAATCTTAAAATTTTATCACTAAGAGAATAAATATCATATAGAATATAATAAAATATTAATTTTAATTATTTACGCATGTCGTCTCTTAACAATTTTTTATCTATATATATTTGTTAACACATTTCCACACTACCTTTGAGATAGTGCTATAGGGCGCTGTTTTTTTTTTTAACTCTTAAAAATATTATTAATTGCATTACTGAATATGTTTTAGAATACCACATTATGTTTAAATACTTCATTAAAAACAACGAATAAACTTATAGATTATTAAAACCGTGAAAGTCGCTCGTAGCCGTATTCACCACGTCGAGATTGAAATCATATTTTTCTCTTTATTAGGACGTGTCAAATAATATGCAACATACATAGAAAATAATTAATACCCATTAATGACTTTATATTATTTGATGCCCATTTATTTTAATTTATTTGTATTTATGTTCTAATTAAATGTTGTATACTTTTGCAAATGTCAAAAAATTGAATTTCTCTAGATTAGTTAACTTCAAAAAATTTTTTCTAAACGATTCTCTATTTGCAAATTATTATCAAGTTCTGTTTGAATATAAATTACATTTTTATTTTTGCATCTTAATAACATGACGTCTTATTGACCATGCATAAACAGTGGTTTTTTTTAGATATAATCCACTACTATTAAAACTTTGACCTTGAGATTTATTGATAACCATTGAAAACGTTATGACTAAAGGAAATTGTTTTTTGTATAAAGTAAAAGACAATGATAGTGAATTTCCTGTCCTACGAGTGAATTTTGCTATAAAAACTCTCTTTCCAATTTTTTTTGTAGTTATAATTTTTGCTTCAATATCGTATTTGAGTAATTTTGTAATTTTTAATCTTGTACCGTTGCATACGCCGTCATTTATACTTAAATTCTTTATCAACATAATAATTGTTCTGATTTTAAATTTAAGCTCATGATTATACTACATATGAAAATTGCCACAACTTTTAGTTTTTGTTATAAATTATTTTAAAAATCAATTGGCAATATTAAGGCTGGTATTGCTGTTGTGTAAGGGTGTATTACCTAAAAAGATAAATTATCGAGTATATGATCGATTTGAATTTTGGCACAAATTGCACTTTTCTGTCACACGTTTTCATTTTCTATTCATTGGTCAGGTTATGGCTGATATGGAATTAACCAAATAGATTTGGATCTTCATGATTTATGAGGTTTCTCAATTCTGGCGAAGTTTACGGCTGGTCTTGTTTTTCCACCTTCTTAACGCATCTGCTTTTGGTCTAATGGCAATGGTGAATCACCGTAATGCCGCATGGTTGGGCGGTGCAACTGGTAATGTGTACTATCACTCGCGCGTATATTACAGCCTGAGTGTACAATCATAATTTCTTCATTTTTATTACTTGACTATAATTATCTGTATTTAATATCAGGGCTTATCAGAATCTTCTAGTAGGGTGATAAAATAAAATATAAAGAACATTTCGGATCTTTTTTCCTGGAATATAATATAATCAATAAAATAATTAAAAATGTTTAACAAAGTTTGTATCTTTAAATATTTTCTGAGATTAGAAACCAGGCAAAAAATTCTCACGTAAATTTTTAAAAAAGTTTTATTAAATTTACACTACTTCTAGTTTCATTGTAAAACTACTTTACAAGGATTTTCGTATTTTTTTAACTTTAAAGAGAAAACCAAAAAAATGAAGTATTTAACTGATTTAAAAGTTGGGGGGTTGGCGCGTGGAGCGCGCAGGAGGATGGAGCCTCAGTAGTATATATACATATTTACATACATCTATGAGAGAGTGAGAGAGAGAGAGAGAGAGAGAGAGAGAGAGAGAAAGGGATAAAAATATAAAGAGTGTGTCGAGAGTGGAATAAATAGCGTGAACGCACTGTGAAAGTGCTTGTATAACACGAAAATAGGTTAAATATTTTGAAACTTGTAAGGAAAAACTGATATAGTAAGAGGCGTAATTTTTAAGACCCTTGCTATTAATTTTTCATAGTGTCGTTATGTCTTTCAGATAGCCTGTACGAATAATATTCACTATGTGAAAGTAGTTGGTAATGATAAAAAAGCAGCTAAAGAGTTCATCGTGAGAGTATATTGGAGATTCATGGGATTTTTAAGGGCTGAATGCACAATTGACAATACAATTTTAAGTATTTTATCCTGTTAGAGCTGTCTGACATAGGTATAATTGGATCCACAATAAGTTGTACACTAACTATTAACAAATTGTTGAATTATGCAATGGAATAGCTGACTTACAGCGAATTAAGGAAAGAAAGTATTGCACTCACATGACTCAATGGAAACGTTAGCAACATTCGCTTGCATCAGTTGCCTTACTGACAAGCTCATTGTTTTGCTTTGACGCTACATGAACAAGGTTATGTTACCGACTTTGGCATTATCACTTTGTAATTATAAATATTTGAACAGTAGTGTAACTCTTAGCTTTCAAATTTCGTATTACATACCACTGCGATATTCACAGTAGTGATTTTACAGTTTTCATGTTCAGCATCCTTATTACTTAGTTACGTTGTATTATTTGTGGTCAAGTGTGCATGAAGTCCTGCCCATGTATGGTAAGTACACATTTCTAGCACCAAATAGCGTTTAAACACTTTTACCGTAGATAGATAAGCTGCAGCTACTGGGAGTACAAATAATCCTTGAAAAAAAAATTCCTCTAACATTTGAATCAACTGAAAAAATTTAAACAACAGCTTGTGTAAGCTATATACTCGACAATATACGTCAAGAATCAAATTCCTAGGCTTACAAGAGTTTTTAGACAAACTACCCGTATTGCCTCAAATTAAGATTAGATGACGTATTTTATCGACTTCAATCTTACTAATATATTATGCAAAGTCGCTAAAACCGTTGTATTCGCTAACCGTGAAAACTACTGAACTGATTTTGCTGAAATTTTGCATACTGATTCTTGACACTTCCTAGATGGTTTTAGTATAGTTTTTATCTTGAAAAATTTAATAACAATAGTAATAAATAAGATCTAAGTATTTCAAAAAACACCCCAGCTTTTTACTTTAGTTCAGTAGGATCCGCTAGGTGGCGTCAACATACAATCGAAGCTACCTACAACAAAATTAAATAAGTGTGGTTATAATAAGCCGGAGCGTCTCAAAGATCTCTGCAGTCATCCTCTGGCAGATTAACAAGCTGCATCGAGGATGTACATGATAGTCGTGCAAATGGGTATCCCGGTTACCGACGACACTTTTCTCCTATGGGCAAGTGACCTAGGTCTACTTGCACCCTGAACCTCTGGAATTGACGACTGCCACAAATAAAAAATTATTCAAACCGATAACGTCTCCAGTGGAATACCAGGAGACGTGTCTAGCCAGTGCGCAACCTACTCCAATACTTCAAAGTTATGTGGCCGTTCCACCATCCGGCCTGGTGCTGCAAGAGAATTTTCTAATACAAATGAAAGCCACGAAAGACAGTCCTGAAGAGTACAGGCAGCTACAACAGCCTCCTTCTTAGTGGTCATCCCAATGGCATACCTACAGAGAAGGTATTCTCCAGGCCTACTCTCTCGACTAACGATGAGTGATTGGTTATCCAGGGAACAACCCAAAGACGAAATATTCCTTAGTCAGCAGCGTCCGTCTCTCCTCCATGGTCTTCGTACACAGAGAATTTATGGGTAAGAGTCAAGCTACCCGCAGCCAGTTCTTCATTATCAAGAATCATAGTAAGGAATAGCTGTAAGTTTAACCACTGGCCCTTTTCAGGACCATTATAAGTATTTAAATTTTCTACTTAACCATCAATCTCATCGGTTCTTTTAAGGGCCACCTAAGTTGAAACTACCTTGCCAACAAAAACATTTTTACTACCATTTCTTGAAGCAATACCAAAAACTATGTTAACTAAAGACGGCCACTAATAAACCAAGTCAGTCATTCACTGGCAGTCGTCATGAGCGGAGTTGTTCTTCGCAACGCTGAGAACCCCACTGACCGATGACCCTATATTACCCTCTCGACTCTAAGCATTCAACCAGAAATCACTGATCCTAAGATCACCAAAACAACTGAGTCTGCAAAAAAAAGGAGCTGTGGACACCAACGTCTTTGAAGTTGTACCAGGAGACGTTGGAAAAGATCTCTACAACTAGCTCCAAGTTTCGGACTTTGTAATTTTTCTCTCGATCAGTCTACGTTGTCAACAGCAGGCCAGAAAAGTTACCCTGAGGTATCTAGGCAGTTACGATTGCTGTAAACTTCAGTCAAGAAAGAGTTTACATAAGAAGCTCACCAGTCTTTTTTAGGACAATCGAACGTCGAACTACTTTGCCAACAAATATATTAGAACCTAACAAAGTTGACAGAAAACAGCCTATAGAGGTCACAAAAGTCTAAAGCATGCCAAAAGTAGCAAGAGGGTGAATTGGAGGGAAAATGTCAAATGTATCTAATGAATACAATTTTAAGCGTCAAGAAATTAACGCAAAAAATTTATCGAAATTGGAACAGCAGCTTCAAAATCGACAAATAAATAATCCATTACGTGAAAGATCAGCTTTTTATTGTACCCTCACACTAACCTCTTAAATAAGTAGAAATTGTATTTGTATTTTTGTGGCAATAAAAAGTATAGAGATTAGGCTCCAGAACTTTGTTACTCTGGTAATAAAGTTCCGAGATAAGAGAAAAAAAATTTTTTTTAGTATACATTTTTTGGGAGCTTTAAATCTTAACAGCTTTAAAAAATAGCCCTTTTCGTAAATTGTACGGAAGAAACTGCAAATCAACGGCCCCTTTCGGCCAACGATTATTTTATGACATAGGAAGTGCACGGTACTTTTCAGCATAATTATATTTTTTTAAATTTTTACAGCTTACAGCTTATTATTTGACTACATAAACTGAATGGATTCCTAATAAGTATGGTTTTAATAAAAAAATTTGTATTCTGAGAATAGATGTAAAATTTCTAACTGAAAACGTTTAACATTACATGTTAACACACATTTTGTTGTGTTCCATTTAGTAAGTCTCGGGCAAAGCCGCGATGGGGGGCCGCTAGTATAATATAATCACATGATAGCTCTAATAAACAAGCAGCTTTATAAATGTGTAAAAATTTATCCGTTGGTGAATTCAATATAATTTACGACATCAATGTTCGTTTTAAGAAATTTCTTATTATGTATACAGTCAGTTGAATAACTTTGAGGATTTTTAAGAAATTTACCTTAAGCTTAATAAATAATTATAAGACATGAAATCTTATGTTAGCATCATCTTAAATTATTCTGTTATATCAGTGCCCTAGTATATTCTAAGATTTCTAGTGTTAGCGTTTCTTCTGTAACGATAAACCAATACTTTTCTTGTTGAAAGTAATTCTAATAGCTAGATCTAAATAATTATAACATCAATTTGGCGTTTTTAGAACGAAAGTATTTATCGTGGGTTACGAGGATATATATGCTTTCCGTGTATTTCCTGCGTATAAGGACGGTTGGGAACGGAGACCCATCAGCAAGAAAGTGTAAGAAAAAAGCGTACACTTGCAGGGAAAGGGAAGGTGAAGCAGCAGTGACGACATATAGAAAGAGGGAGGGTGACGGAGTCAGCCAGCCAGCGCAGGGACTCGTCAGCCAGAAAGTGTCAGAAAAAAGCGTACACTCCCAGTTTCGTTGGCTTAACAAAAAAAAGCCAAATTAAAGAGAACTTTTTTACGAATAGAATGAAAAAAGAATTATTTCAAACCAATATTATTTTAATAAATGGAAGCACTTTTTTTGCTCTAGCGCCAGAATCACATAACTGATAGGAAATTGGTTGCTAATTTAAATATTAAATTTAATAAAGTAAATAGAGAAAGCAAGCGTGTATGAGCAAACCAAGTGACCCACAAAAAGGTGTTTAATTATGCTAACTGTGTGTATGTGTGTTGGCACCTTCACTTTGCTGTGTAAACATTATTACGCAATAAGCATATACTTCCACGCACTCGCTGATAGAGGAACAAACCAGGTTGATTTTGATTAACGATTTTGAGTTTCACCTACACACAGCACGCGACTTGATCGTTCTCAAAAATGATCAAGTTTTTGAAGTGAGAACTTCTTTAGGTGCGCCTCTGTTGGGGACCAAAATAGTAGAAACGTACGTACTCACGTACGTACATACATATATATACTGCAGCTTGGTGGCGCTCGTGTCTCATTGTTCGCCTTTGGATTCCGATACATATTGTGACGTGGCGAATTGGATATGCATCCGAACACGTTACAGAGCCTTTGTCACCGACAATTAATGGCGAGAGTCTCGTAGGTTGCTCTTTCTCTCGTGCATGTGGCTTGCTGCAATGTATGAAATCCCGGTGTAAAGCCCGGAAAACACAGCGCAAAGAGTAACTATAGAGTTCGGTCTGACTCCCCTCCCGTGCTTCATACCTGTATGCTGGAGGGGTGTGTGCGTGTGTGTGTGCGTGCGCGCGCGCGTGTGTGATATTAAGAGAGTTTATCCGTGAACGACAGCTGTCGTTATGTCAGTATCCTGGAAGTAATCATAGTATTGATGGCTGTGTAGTGCTATATTTGCTGATAGTGTGTTGTGGGCCGGATATCATACGGTGCACCTGCGCGGTGAGACAAGGAAGACACTTGAGCTCGCTGCGAGGCTAGCACCGAGGCAGCCTGGCGTGGCATCAGCAGACTCTCGCCTGCTGAGTTATAGTGCCACACACACACAC
>NW_019380129.1:0-32519 GCF_000648655.2 Copidosoma floridanum | reverse complement strand
TCACAAAAACTTACAACCAGATCAGTAGAACATGAGAGACTATATAAAAATAAATCTGAAGAATCTGTCTTTTTTCTACATGCGAGAGAATATAACCACAGTTTCGCCTTTAACATTAATATAAATAACAAAGATATCAAAATAATAGGTACCTATCCTATATTAGCAACGATATGAATGATAATATACAGACAGCTCCGCGGTTTCCCATAAGACGCCATGTTGAATTGGCATGTAAACAAAAACTCAAGGCATGCAAATAATTATGAATATCTCCCTTTATAGGTACCCTCGGGTCACAAAAATTTAGATTTCTTATTTTTATGCATTAATCTACCATCCTGCAAAATATCATAATTTTCTATCCTATATTTCAATTTGCTGTACAACTACCTTAAGGAAAAATTTTTTTCTCCATACAAAAAAATCATTACACATTTTCTATGTCCATCTTGAATACCACAAGAGTCGTAAAGGCTTCAGTTTATTTTTCAAACAGTAATTGTAGGTATATAGGTGCTGTAAGAAGAACAAGAATTCTTAAGGTTATTACTAAGTTAACCCCGAGGCTGACATAAAAAAATTAATTGAAACATTGTTAAAAAAAAAAGATCAGTGTAATATTTTTTAAGATGTACATAGATCAAAGAATTTTGTCTCTATGGTTGACAATACTTCTTTGTCGAGGGCATATGGAACTCTAAAAGTACACAAACATAACATACTGGCCAGACTTATAGTCTTATCAATAGGTTCACTAACTTATTTCCTGGATAAATTTACTTCTATTTTTAATAACAAAACACATTCCAAAACCTAAACTTACTGTCAAAAATTCTTATGATATAAAAAACGGTCTTTTGAATATTGAAATACTTGAAAAGTTTCGTCTGGTCTCTTTTAGTATTGTGTCTCTGTATACCAACTTACCCTATGATCGCATCATAAGACGTTTAAAAAATAAGTGGAAGTATTTACGTAATGACGTTAACATGTCTATGGATATAGAAGGTGTGAGGTTGTTGCTTGTCTCGACCAGTTTTCGATTCAATAAGAATTTCTTTCAGCAAACCATAGGGTGTCCTACGAATGGATGTGTGAGCCTGGTGTTTGCTGACATAGTTTTGAAACAGGTTGAAGATAATGCATTGTTTAAACTACAAGATGACATTTTGCTATACAAACGTTACAATATTAGTAAATTCAGAACCAAGAACATTCTGTACATGCGACGTGTGTTGTCTGAAAAGTGTTACCCAGAAGACTATGTAACAAAATTAATAAAAAATGGATGAAAAAAATACTATTATAGATATAAGAATCAACAAACTTTTATTCAGAAACCCAAAAAACCACTTATAATTATACCTTAGCATCCAATTATTGCTTATAAATTCAATAATTTTTTTGAAATCCAAAAATTTCAGTGTAAAAAACAGTATTAATAACAAATTATCTTTAATCATAAGATTGGGAAAAGATACCTGAGACACAGGTTGAACGTCAAAAATATAACAAAATCTATATATACCAAAGTTCACAAAAACTTACAACCAGATCAGTAGAACATGAGAGACTATATAAAAATAAATCTGAAGAATCTGTCTTTTTTCTACATGCGAGAGAATATAACCACAGTTTCGCCTTTAACATTAATATAAATAACAAAGATATCAAAATAATAGGTACTGAAACAAATCAATTACAAAGGGAAGTCATAGAAATATTAAACATTTATTGCTTTGACAATAATATCAATAGAAAAAATGACTTAGATAAATCATCTAATACATACAAATATACCATATCTCAGTTTAAAAGAAGGAACCAAATAATCATACTTTAAGTCGAATTTAACACAAATGTATTAACCGGTACTCCTTGCAACTATATCTACGCTCACACATTCATACACAGTTCCACTAATAGTTAGATAATCAAACTTGACCGCTAATGTATACATGTGCAGAAAGACCGCGTATCTTGTAATTTCATTGCCTGTTTATCCGTTTCTGTATAAAATAAAACTGTTGGTTTATAGTGCGTGATTTTTTTTTTTAAAAAGTGAGATACTACCCGTATTGTATCTTTACACTTATTTTATTTTATATTTTAGGTATTATAAGCACATCTATAAGTCAATTTGTTTACAGTCTTGAAAAGGTCTCCATGACCAGACAAAATATTGACTAGTAAATCAATAACAAATTTGTGCTCAAGAAAACCAAGTAGTGTTTTATTGTGGACGTAAGCTCTAAATAATATTGAAGTTATCAAAAAAACAGCAAGTGCAAGTTCTAAAGGAGTTACACTTTCCAATGATAAGCTTACTAATATATAAAACTAAGCCCCAGAAAATTGTGTAATCTTTAATCACGAAAAATACTTAACCGATTATGCTAAAATTTTTTTATTCTGATTTTTGACATTCCTTACGTAGTTTTCGCATAGTTGTCTTCTTCAGAAGATTGAAAACAATAGCGATGAATAAGCTTAAAGTTTTGAAGAAAAACCATAGCTTTGAGAGTTAGTTCAGTAAGATCCGCTGGGTGGCATCGAACTAAATTAAAGTGTAGGGGCTTTCTCCTCCAAGCATTTTAACCGTCAGCGGGGAGAGAGTAGACGCCGAGCTCTTGCTCTGCATTAGAGTCAGTACTACTGTAGCTCGTGACTTGAACAGTCCAACTATAGGCAATAAAAGCAAGTCCACTAATAACTGATAGTTATTTCTTTTGCCTCAGGTTGAATCCACTATTTTCAAGATATCACGTCCCTACAGAAGTAACCTGCAATCTAAGTCAGAGAGCTTAGTGATAATATTTTCAAGCTAAGTGTCGATAACCATAGTCGTTTTTTAGCAGTACGTCAAGGACAGAGCTATTCATCGTGTAGCTGGATATTCCAGCTACCGACGATACTCTAAAATATCTCTAATGAGCAAGCGACTTATGCCAGTTTCAACCCTGGACTACCAAGATAATTAAGTGCCACAAAAAAAAGCCTTTTAGATACCAACGTCACCAGCAAAATACCAGAAACGTCCGGCTAGAGTACAACGAGCTCCAACAATTCAGGGCGTCGTGGCATCATTTCAACCAAACTGGTGATGCCACAGCACCTCTTGCTAGAACAGTAAGCCAGAAATAATAACCTTGAGAAGTTTCGGCAGCCACATATGCTGTAAATACCATCAGTCTCATACTCAGCAATTTGTCTTAACGGCAGACCTACGGAAAAAGTATTTATCAAGCCCTCTTGCCCGACAAACGGTGAGCGATTGGGCATTCGAGGAACCACCTAACGACGATGCGTCTTTTAACTAGTGGTTTCTTTTTCTTTGACAATCTCTTTGTACGCAGGGATTCCGAGAATAATAATCAAGCTAGCTCAGATCTAAATGTCCAAGCTCCACGATCCCAGTCAACTAAGCCAAGCCAAGCAGCATATCTGCGCAGTTACCATAACTCCAGCCTCATTTTGATACCACATCGAACCGTAGCCAGCTGTCCATAATTGTTGAGCATACTAAGGTCTGACGAAAAGTATCACAGCTAGCCATTTAGGGCCATCATAAGACTTTAAAGCAAAACATATATTTTTAAGTATATTCTGATAATGATTCGTCTACCAGTAGACTATATGAAGCTGGTCCCTTTTAAACGTCAGTCATTTACTGGTAGACATCATGAGCGGAGCTGTTCGTCACGAAGTTAGATACCCAGGCCATCGAAAACCCTCCAATTAACCAGAAATTACTAATCCTCTGCAAGGTATGTGCTCAGCGCACCGAATACCAAAGCTATTAAGAAACAACAAACTTATGCGAACAGGACAGTCGTCATAATCAAAAGACATGAACCAATCTTCACCTTGGATCACAAATTGACTGAAATCCAAGAAAAAATGTGCTTTTAATGCCAACATCTCCAGCGTAACATCAGGAGACGTTCGGAAAGAGACAAACAACTAGCTCCAACGCTTCAGAGCATATAAGTTATGTTCCCAGCCAGTCTGGTACTACAACAGCAAATCAAAAAATACCATTCCAAATTATCCAGGTTGTCACGTTTCCTACAAACTTTAGTCAAGAAAAATTTCAGTTAGCTGGTCCTTTTTAGGGCTAGCTAACGCCAAAGAACCTTTGTAATAGATACAGTCTTAGTAAACAGTCTTTTTTAGGGCTCACAAAAGTTTGAAGCAATGCCCAGAGATACAAAAGGGTAAATGGGATGAAAAACTTGATATGTTTTTAATTTATACAATTTGAGGTGTCGAGAAACTGATTTAGTACATTCACCGAGATCGGAACAGTAGCGTTAAAATCGATGAATGCATAATCCATTAAGTGTCGGATGATTTTTTGATTATAACTCCAATATGAATTACTATAATCTTTGAGCTATTCAAATAAGTGCAATAACACGGAGATGTTTGTATTCATTGTGGCGTTAAAAAATGAAGAAATGAAGCTCAAAGATTTTGTCACTCTGGTGTTACAGTTTTCCAAAAAAATTTTAATTATGTACTCTTTACTCGTTTTCAATCCTTACAGATTTAATAAACAGCTTTTTTAAACATAAAAACAGTCTAAAATTCAAATCAACGACTCTATTTAGGACTTACAACTTTGTTGTAAAGTAAGAAATTTACGGTACTGTTTAGCATTTTTTTTTTTTTACGGCTTATTGTAAGATCAGAACTGCATGGATGCTAAATAAAATTTTGTTAATTTGGATTTTTTTCACTTCAAAAAGTTTCAAGAATAAATGAAAAATTTTAGAATAATACGCTGAAAAAATTTTACATTAAGTGATAACGCAATAAATTGCTTCACTCAGTGAATCTTAAGCAAAAAGGCTACTAGTGTTACAAATTGAGTGGTTGCAACGAATCTTCAAGCGAGCGGTTGAAGAAATTTGTTCGCTCTATGTAGAGAAATACATGCGTTCATACATATGAACATGATACGCATTCAGCAAACAGAGCTTATACTTTATACTTCAATATAAATGCATTTTTTATGTCACAGGGTATGTATATAACATACTGGAAGTATGAGAACACTACTTCTATGTTATAATATGCTGACATATACAATACGAGGTGTGATCAAAAAGTAAAGTGACTTTTCATTTTTATAAAAAAATATTTATTTATTCATCTAAAATTATGTTATCCCCTTCAAAACAATCCCCCTCAAATACATTGCTCTTGTGCCAACGCTTTTTCCAGTCGTCAAAACACTTCTGAAATGCTATTTTGGGTATTGCTTTGAGCTCCTCCAGCGATGTAGCCTTAATCTCCTCAATTGTGGAAAATCTTTGTCCTTTCATGGGCTTTCTCAATTTTGGGAAGAGGAAAGAGTCGCTGGAGGCCAAGCCTGGTGAGTATGGTGGCTGAGGCATGATAGAAGTACTGTTTTTGGCCAAAAAATTACTAACTTATAACGAGTTGTGTGCAGGTGCATTATCATGGTGCAAAACCCATGAATTTTCTTTCCACACTTATGAATTCATGCAAACGCCGCATAACCTCAAGATAATACTCCTTGTTTACCGTACGACCTTGTGGTAGAAATTCTTGATGCACAACGCCATGGTAATTATAGAAAACTTGATGTAAAACCTTCACATTCGAATGAACTTGGCTTGCTTTTTTTGGTCTTGGCTCTCCTGGACTCTTCCATTGGGATAATTGGGCTTTGGTTTCTATGTCATAACCATATAACCATGATTCGTCACCAGTTATAACTCTTTTAAGCAGATCAGGATCATTATTAACGTCATTCAACATGTCTTGAGCAATGTTCATGCGATGCTGCTTCTGGTCAAAATTAAGCAATTTTGGAACAAATTTCGCGGATACAGGTCTTATACCCAAAACATCTGTCAAAATTGATTGGCTCGAGCCAAAAGATATGTCAAGATCATCAGCAGTTTCTCTAATCGTGGTTCGACGATCTTTTAACACTATTTCTTTCACTTTCTGAACATTTTCGTCGGTGGGTCGCCCAGAGCGAGGTTCATCATTAACATTTTTTCGGCCCTCTTGGAATAACTTATACCACTTATGAACATTTTTTTTGCTCATAGTTGACTCACNAATTGTTTCTGTGCTTTTTTTAAACTTTTCCATGAATTTACAGTTACATAAGCAATTTTTGAAGTTATTGTAAACATGTATTCCTGCGTAAAATCATCAGCTGAAAAACTTGTTTTTCAACTTTTTTTGCTACCACACTTTATTTCCGAGATATTGCGAGAAAACTGAGGAAAAACCACCTATTCGAGGCAATAACAAACCAGTTTTTTAACCTCGTTTTTCCGGGCAGATTGAATAGGCTTACTCGAACCCCTGACACCCTGACTATTTCATTGCTGAGAGTTTCTTTTACTACCGGCTTAGCCAGCCTCTGATTGGTGAGAGTTTTGTACTCTGGGATAAAGTTTTATAACTTTTTTGTTCGAAAAGTAAGCTTAAAGCAGTTATTCAAATTTCATTTCATTTATCACACCTTTCAAAATAAACGTTCTGTATTTCTCATGCTATGAGGAGTTTTATTAAGGTAGTTGTACAGGTACCGCAAGAGTCATGAAACTTTTTGNAACCTTCACATTCGAATGAACTTGGCTTGCTTTTTTTGGTCTTGGCTCTCCTGGACTCTTCCATTGGGATAATTGGGCTTTGGTTTCTATGTCATAACCATATAACCATGATTCGTCACCAGTTATAACTCTTTTAAGCAGATCAGGATCATTATTAACGTCATTCAACATGTCTTGAGCAATGTTCATGCGATGCTGCTTCTGGTCAAAATTAAGCAATTTTGGAACAAATTTCGCGGATACAGGTCTTATACCCAAAACATCTGTCAAAATTGATTGGCTCGAGCCAAAAGATATGTCAAGATCATCAGCAGTTTCTCTAATCGTGGTTCGACGATCTTTTAACACTATTTCTTTCACTTTCTGAACATTTTCGTCGGTGGGTCGCCCAGAGCGAGGTTCATCATTAACATTTTTTCGGCCCTCTTGGAATAACTTATACCACTTATGAACATTTTTTTTGCTCATAGTTGACTCACCGTAGGCCACTGTCAACATTTCAAGAGTTTTTGAGCGCTTAATACCATTTTTTACACAATAATTAATACAAACTCTTTGCTCTATTATTTTCAATAAAAAGAAATTGCCGAGTACGCAAACACGAGTCTAACCTTTAATTCTCTCACATAAAAACAACACATGCTATATAGTCAAAACTATGAACATATGATCGTGACTAGTGTACTATTATAGTTATAAGAATCAACAAACTTTTATTCAGGAACCCAAAAAACCACTTATAATTATACCTTAGCATCCAATTATTGCTTATAAATTCAATAATTTTTTTGAAATCCAAAAATTTCAGTGTAAAAAACAGTATTAATAACAAATTATCTTTAATCATAAGATTGGGAAAAGATACCTGAGACACAGGTTGAACGTCAAAAATATAACAAAATCTATATATACCAAAGTTCACGAAAACTTACAACCAGATCAGTAGAACATGAGAGACTATATAAAAATAAATCTGAAGAATCTGTCTTTTTTCTACATGCGAGAGAATATAACCACAGTTTCGCCTTTAACATTAATATAAATAACAAAGATATCAAAATAATAGGTACTGAAACAAATCAATTACAAAGGAAAGTCATAGAAATATTAAACATTTATTGCTTTGACAATAATATCAATAGAAAAAATGACTTAGATAAATCATCTAATACATACAATACCAGTAGTGTACCAACATACTAAAAAAAAAATTTTTAACTTAGAGTGTAAAGAGCGCACGCAATTCAAAAAAACACCTTACTTTTTGATCACACCTCGCATATGGGCCTTGATATATGTAAATACATATATATGTATGTTTTTTAAAAATTAACAAAACAATTCCTATTGAGTGTACATACCAGTCTAAGCGTTACAAAATTTATAAGGAATAACAATTGGCAAGTCAGTTACTTTGTCAACAATGTTACAGGGCTATTCAAGATACACTTTTAACTAACTTACCTATTACATACACTATCACAATAATTAGTTAATATTAATAAAGAATAAATTCATTACATTTAGAAGCACTGATTAAGTTTTGAGCCAGCCAAAAAGCCTCCTCTCGCTGCTTGCAAACTCATCAACAGATGGCACGACCACTAGGTTGTCGATCCCAATATGCGAATAAATCTCAAATTGAATCTGGGGAAGTAAAACAGTTAATTGAGAAACTGTAAGATCGAGTTTATACTGTTATCTACAATGAAATTAACTCCCATATTATATGAGAAGAACGTATAAAGGCTTTCACTGGCCATTCATGGGATGACATCACTCTAACTTGAAGTAAGTTAACACTAATGTGCAGAACATCTGCAAATAGAAATAAAACTCAAGCCTTAGTAATATTTTCATTGAAATTAAGATCAGGAATTTCGAATGCCTAAATATCTGCAATTCTAGAAGTGACCGAGGAAATCGTAGAAAATTTTATACAATCTTTTCTGAAATGCTTTTGAGAATGTGGGCTTCTAGAAAATTTTGAAAGTGCTTCCCATTCAAGAGACTTTTATTTACAGCAAGACGCCAATGCTGTTAAACTGATGTTTAACTGTAATGATAAATTGTATATTATTTGTGACGAAACCTACTTAAGACATTAGAGAAGTGCAAATAAAACCTACCAACGGAAAGCTTACTCTGGACAAAAAAAGCCCCATGGTAAGCCCATTACCATCTGTATCACAAATGATTACGTTATTAATCTTGCTAGACCATTTGAAGCAATTATTAGTGATGCGAAAATTCTTGAGCGACTACTTCAAGATGGGAATGGAATTCAAAGTATTTGAAAGGAAAGTGACGTATTTGTTTTAGATCGTGGTTTCGGAGACGTTACAAATTTTTTAGAAAGAAATAGCCTTACGGTATTAATTCCTGCATTGAAAGGAAAAAATAAACAGCTTTCTATGCAACAATCTGTTATGCCCAGATATGTTACCAACTTTGTTGGGTTGTAAAAAGTGTTCATTGAATTATTGGTCAAAAATACAAACTCTCACACCACCAATTTCGAAGCTACTGAGGTATATTGTAAAGCTGCATGTTACATTTATAATTTGACGGGAAAACGACTTAGTTCTGATGATGGTAATTTGGAAAATAAATTGAAAGAATATGATCTCGTGACAGTGTAGAGAACTATTTGGCTAAAAGAGTCTTGGATAAAAATTTTAACCAGACATCAGTACCATTTCAAAAATTATCATGGACTGATTTAGTAGATTTTCCAAAATTAACATTACAGGTACTACTTTTTTTACTGGTTCTTACCAACTGCAAAAGTTTATCTGATATTTAGGGGAAATGCTTGAAGATAAAAACAATTTTTTAGTGAGTTTAAAAAAAAACCAGAAATTATGGGATTTGAAGTAAGACCAATGCACATCAATAGCAAAACATATGAATGTTACACTCACTACATTCCTAACGGTAAAACGGTAAATGCTATTGAAGAGTATTATTGTATCTGTGCTAATGGTCTACGGACAATGGGCAGTTATTTTTATGTTGTAGCGCTATTGTATCATTTATCTCTCGGTAGATATTTATCTGACGTAATTAGACCTGCAGATGGGCTCATAATTATTTTTGACATGTGTGTCCCACAATCGATCAAGACCGAGAAGAAAGTTAAAGATATGAAAAAATAAAACAAATTGTAAATTTTGCTGTAATTCGCTCGGCTAAAGAAAGATGCCTTTAGCGAGCCTCGAATAACTTGTGCAAATCTTTTATATTAATTTGTTAGTCGTGTCGGGAATCGACTATTTGTAGCAAAAAAGGCAAAATTGAAATTAAAATGACTTCCATCACACTTATAATCCATAAGGAAATCGTGATTTATTCATCAATATATATACACAATCACATAAGAAATATTTCGCTGAGCGCGAGGAAAGGACCACGACGCGAGCACAATTCTCATTCAAAGTAAACAAAGCTTAAAAACTGAATCTAAAACAATGAAACTAGAAATATTGGAGATTCGCTTGAATCAAGACGACGTATCGATAGGAGCCACGACACCATTCGTTTGATTCAAGATGAAGATTTGATGAAACACGACTTTAAGACGAAGAGTCGATACAAAACACGACCTCACCGATTTAATTGTAATCCAAAAAAACTACTTATGCTGTAATACTGAAGCCTGGACTGAGGCTGACGAACTAGGGCTGAGCGAGAGAGTGGCTGCGTTAAGCACTTGAGCCGACAAGGGCAAAAAGGAATAAAATTGCCATGCTTTCTTTGGCGAACTCGGGCAAAGCGAGAAGTTGCGTACTGGTTGGCTTCTAATCAGGGAATCGGCCAAGGGGCTCGCTCGGAAGGAGCTCAAGCCGTCTCGGTTAAAGAGAGAGATAGTAAGAGAGCCAAGAGTAGGGCTAACACAAACACACACCAAACTGGATCTCAAACATTCTCAACATTATGAGATTTAGAGATGCGGTATTGTGCGCCTGTGTGAGCCTCCTCCAGGCCCCTCTGACTTGTAGTACTCACTCGCTGAGCTGCATGTGTTGCGCGCCTCTGTCCAGGTCATACTAATTCAAACACAAGTACGTAAATAATTTACACAGAAATTACTTATATATAATTTTGTTACAAATTACGTAATTGAAAACGTGCATTTATTTTAGCTCTAACAAAAGCAACTTAAGTAGAAAGCACCTATAGTGAAATTCTGTCTAAGTAGGAAATATCCTGGCCTTCTACAATGCTTTGCAAATATCTCTTTTCAAAATAAAGAAACTTAAGCATCTTGATGCTCCGAATGTAATCCAAATTAATGACAAAGAAGATTTAAGTTTCAACACTGTTTGTAAGGCTGTTGGTGAAGATTCAAAGTGAAAATAACTAACACGCTAATTATATATTAATTGTGAGATGGATAAAACTATTTTAACAACCAAAAAAAGTTCAAGAAGATTTTCAAACATTTTTTTCATGCCAAAAATGGCCGTTTTAATGATTTGTCGCATTTTTCGACATAGCGCACCGTTGAAAAAAATGTGAAAAACCACATAAAAATGTTTTTTTTTGCTGTATAAGATAACAAAATTATGTTGACTGTTCTAAAAATGCAATATGCTTAAAATGGCGTTTTAAAGTGAATAAAATTTTTCAAAGGTCATGATGACCTTAGATGACGTTACAAAAAATTTCACGTGAGAGTCATAATATTCTTCGTAGCCTTGGATTTTTCAGATTTTTTTACTTGTCAGAAGCCGGGATGAAAAATAAACGCAAGAAACAAGGATCTTGGCTATTTTTCTAATTTTTTCATACCTGAAGGAACCTCTTAACAAAATAAAAAAAAAATAAAACTTTCAAGCAAATTATTTATTTTCATTCAATTACGTAGATAAAATTTATATTTAATTCGCATTAAATGTATATTTGATAAATTAAAAAGATTTTATTATTCCCAGCTATATTTTATTGAGAAAAATTATCAAAAATCTACAAATCAACTTCATAATCAAGGCTACAAAGGTCCTTGTACTTCTCTTACGCAACGTAAAATACCTTGTACAAAAGAATGATCTATTTTTGTCAAACAATATTCTTATCTCCCAGCATTACATCTTGAAATCAAAACCCAGACAGATAAATTATTACAAAATGGTAGAATAATACAGTCCAATAGCTTTCACAACGTTTCTCACAGAGCTCAAAGAGCTGGATTGGAGTTTAGCCCTTTTTGTTCTCTATTTGACCAAACCACGATTTCAAATTTTTTTTTTTTTTTCTCTCTTTCTTTCGACCTTTCTTCAGCAAGGGGAACCTCCGCGCGCGCTCTTTCTCTCTCTCTCTCTCTTTCTAGGAACATCCCCCTTTTTTTATGGGTTCCCTGGCGTCATGTCTTTTTTCCTTTTTTTCTTATCTTCCTTTACTTCAAAATTTTTTCATTTTTTTATTTTACTCTTAGATGTAACAATAAAAAAAACTGTAAGCCCTAAGATAAAACTCAGTAATAAACAAATGTGCTTTAAGAATCTTGCAAAAGCCTTTTTTTAAAATGGTATCAAAACCGTACAAATATCCAGAAAAGGCGACCTACTCACAACCGTCTAAGAGTAGTGATATACTTTATATTTTGCAGAGGAAAAGGTCATCTTACTCTTACGGTGACGGTTTGACCTTTGCTCAGCATACAAAGATAGTGTGACAAAATTAATTGAATGGTACACCAGTTTATTTGGAGGATATCAAGGGGTAGCTTAAACTTATTGCAGAATAAGAAAAAAAATATTATTGGGAAAAGTAAGCTCTGATATTGCTGAATGAATACACAAATTTAGCGCTCATCAAGAGCTAAAGCTTGTTATAACTAAAATTTAAGAACCTATAATTTTTACAGACACTCTTTCTAAGATATTTTACACGTTTTATATTAACTCTGAAGGTTCTTTTTCTGTAAACATATCAGGAAATTAAAAACAATTTTATGCCTGGGATGCTTACTTACACAGTTTTTGATCCCAAATATACGAGCAGAAATTATCAACCATGTTACATCGCAATATTTTATAGCAACATTTGATATCCCAATGATATATCTTAGTAATAAATCAATAAGTTGTATAAATTAAGTATTAACAGAAGCATCAACGGTTTTTAGATTTAAATTAGCTCCCACAGCATCATACCATCTACAATCAAATAGCTCATCAGAAAGGAGTAATGCTGTGTTAAACGACTTTTTACAAAATCAAGCTGAAAATAAAACTGATTGAGACAAAGCAGTTATATTTGTCATACATGAATATCATACTTCAGAACATTCAGCGACTGGTTTTAGTCTCTTCAAATTTGTATTTGGTAGATAAGCACGTTCCCTTAATACCCTGCCTGATGAATTTAAACTCGAAACATACTGTCTGTATGCTAGAAATCTTACCCATTATCTACGTACAATGCAAGAGTAAGTTTGTAACAGACTCAAAATATCCTATCAAAGTCTGCTATATACATTTAGTAGTGTACCCCAACGCTTAGCCCGCATTGTATAAAATGATTAGAATGATATTTTAAAAATATATCTTCCTACAACACTTCTGTACATCCCAAATTTTTATAGAATGTACAGTATAGCACAGTTTATAGCAGGTTTTTTCCACTTCTTATTCATGGATATCTAAAATATTCGATTTTGTTCGTGTCAATTTACATACGAAATTGAATTAATTTTCATACATTTAAAAAAATTTCAGAATACACCACATTTCTAGTTTCTTCTTTACCATGTGGCATTAGTATCAATTAGTTTTCAGATGAACCTGATCTCGAAAGTTCAACATACAATTGTCTATGTGAGAAATAATTAGAGTGTAAGTCCATTCCAATATATCTGAACGGCTGACCCCGAGTTTTGTTGATTGAAATAGCGAATAAAACTTTAATGAAGAACTAGATTCATTCAAAAAAAATCTGTGCAAATCATAGGTATATGTTGTATAAGAATTATTTCTCCTGCAGCGCGGCCTGTGAGAATAGTAGCCTCAATGACATTGTTTCTCATATTTTTGATTTGTTGTTGGATACTATTACATAGTCTTAGAGGATTTAAGTAACGCAGTAGGATTATAGGTATGTCAACTTTAACTAGTAGATTATTTGGTAGAGAATCGGCTAGATTAAGTAAATTTAAAAATTCTAGAGGGTAGTGTACTAAATCTTTAGTATCAATTACAGTACTAATTGATTTATATTCTTTGATGTGTCCTGCAAAATAATACAATACAGTATTATTTATTTCAAATGCCAAAATGTTTCTAGGCGTAATAACAGCTTTCACTATAACTAGAGGTAGGATTTCTGTAGAAGATTACTAATATTTAGGTGAACTTCTGAAACCAGAGTCTCGATAGTTTCAACAATTTTACCTAGTTAAGAATCAATAGATATGTAACCATGATCGTTTGATATCGTTCCATTTCCAACATTACGTAATTGTTCAGAAAATCGTGCATCTCAACCGTCAAGTTGTACTCTTATGTTAGTCCTTAAATTCAGAGGAATAACTGATTTCCAAATCATTGATGATTTAAGACATACTCTGATTACATCAGCTCTTGTACCTTTGTGTATAACTGGTAAAGTTTGTCAAAAATCTCTAACAAAAACGAAAGTAATTCCACCCATTATCTTATCACACTATTTCAGATCACTTTGCGTACGTTCGATTGTTTCAATATGAGCTCGGTAAATCATTGTGCACTCATCCCATATAATGAGTTTTTTATGACGTAAAATGATCGCCAGAGAACCATTCTTACGAATAAAAAAAAATGATTCTTGCTCACGTGTCACGTTAAAAAGTTGAAAAAGCAGTTTTACCATTTGCAAGAAGATGATCAGCAATCTGATACGGTGTTACACCGAGAGCCAAATAACCTGATGATCGAACGTAGGCGAGAAGTAGATAAGTTAGAAAAGTTTTTTCAGTACCTCCAGGAAAATCTAAGAAAAAACATGATTTTCATCACTATTAAGGTTTTGAGTACTATAATCAAAGGCTTGAATTTGATCTAGTACTAATTTAGAGAGTTCATTATTGATATTTTCTAAAAGTTCATTAATATAATGTGCGTTCCAGAACGTAATATCGAACGGATCTAGAAAATTTATTTTATCACGGATCAGTATCAGCAAAACTAAAACAACGGTTCAACGTTCAAAGGTAGAAAAACGTTTATGTATCGAAAAATCAAAGAATCGCCAAGTTGTCTTTGGAGTACATATGTAACGTCCTTTAACGTATTGTCTTAAATCGTCTTCTTGATTTTCAACTGCAAATGTTGCGAGTCAGGCTCTTTGTTGATGTGCTTGCAAATGTATTTCATAGCTTAAACCGTATCACAAAATTCAACATTAATATGAGCATTAAAAGTTCTGGACAAATATGGACAATAAGACACGACCCACCTGTTATCAACATCAATAGAATTTCTTCGAATATTTAATACAGTACTGTGACCCCCGTCCTTACAACTTTTTATGCGGTAGGTTGGATATCCATCATCTTCAGTTTGTGTTTCCAATATAAATGAGCAAGGAACTTATTTTTATACACTATTAAACTTTTATGTAAGGCGATGATGTATTAGTGTCACCGTAGGATTTATGAATTATATTTTTACAGACTGTTTTAAATAGTAAGGTATCTACGTTTTGGAAGTTTAGCCGAAACTATAAAATCAACTTATTCAGCTAAATTTTATCGTCTAACCACAGAAGTAAATGAGCATGTGGGAAACCTATATTTTATCATACAACGCTGTGTTCATAAAAATTACCTTTTTTAAATATTTTTCTTTTGGGTATCAGGTCCATGAATTTTTTTAGTTTCAAATGAAAGACTCGAGAAATAATGTCATGTCTATCAAATGACTTCTACCCAGAAAATAATTGATTCTTTATTTCTGGCCATCCAGGAGTACATCAAAAGTGATAAATAAATCAGAGCGTCCATATTTACATAAGTAAGTCATAGCATCCTGAGTTTTTTCATGCATGTATCTGGGTGAACCAGTAAATCATGATGAAAGTATAACGCTTCAGTCAATATCTGCAGCCCGAATATTAGCATCTTGATTAATTGCGTCTCTTAAATGGAGATAATCTTTAGCTCGCAACTTAACTTGATTATAACGTATATTTTACTATTTAACGTAAATGTTACTCGAAGTACCTTTGTCTGGCCTCTGGTCTGTTTTTGGCCCTTTGATAGAGGCGTCTGTGTTTGATACATTGGCGCTTCAATTCCGCAATTTCCTTATTTCACCAGTCAGTTGAGCGTTTGACGTTCCATCTTTTTGGCATGGAAGCCTCGCATGCGGGTCTTAGGAGTCGCATGGTTGCCTCAGTGAGCTTCTGTACTCCTTCTACTGTGTTCAGGTTTCGTTTATCGCTTTAAATAGAAATAATGCCGTTCTCAACTTTTTCTGCTAGTCAATCTATGTCCAGCTTCTTAACATTCCGTCTTGTTTTGTATGCTATGCCTCTTCTGTCTATTGTATCGGTGATTTTAAAGACAATATATTGGTGATTGCTACCATTTTCGTCCTCAATTATCTGCGACTCCTTCACTTCCGGCGCAAGGCTCTCCAAAGCTAGTGTAATGTCTGGTGTTGATTCGCCAAAACCTGGCTTTCGGAACGTCATGGTCCTTCCTTTGTTTACAACGACCAGTCCTAGCCTTGCCGCCACATGTATGACTGCCTGGCCCTCAAACTTTATTGTAGGCATTTCCCGTTCTACTGCTCTTGTATTGAAGACTTCAGCGACTATAAGGTCGCCTTCCATGCCATCCCTGATGGGATCTTCGGGGTAATTCATTCTTCTCCTGTATTCCTTGATACTAGTCTTTGGTGAAAAGTAGCAGTTGACATACGCAATGCCTCCAGCCTGCAACCAGACAAAATGTCTTTCCGATCCACATGCGTCTTGGCTGATTTTGTCTGGTCTAGGAACTGAAATGGCCGACATATTTGTTGCGTTGCTGAGTCACTTAGGCGGCTTATAGTTCCGGTACTACTCGCTCATAAGCGATACGTCTACCCTTCTTTTACATAGTATTTGTGGCAGAAGGGCGTCTACGTCAATTACCCCGTTCATGTTTCCTTGGAGAAATCTGGGCATTATGTCGGGTTTCTTTTTCTTCTGTCCAGGACCTGTCTAAAGGCCCTGCACGCTTTAGATTCAGGCACATGATTGGTGCTCTCTTCTCCATGCGCAGATTTACTGCATAGGACACATCGTGGTTTGGCCTTGCAGTCCTTAGCTCTGTGCTTGTCCTTCCCGCGTCTCCAGCAGAGACCTGATCGGTCGGGGCCTCTACTGTCGTATCTTGTGTGCCCATATCCCAGGCATCTGTAGCATCGCTGAACGATGATCCTGCACCTGATACGGCACCTGATTCATCCTACTGCTATTTTTTCACAAAAGGGACAAAGCACTAGCCCCATTCATTACGGCCAGTGCCATTCTCTCCTGCCATTAATTTGGCAGTAGTATAGCCACTTTAATTTCACCTGGGTCGTCTGTGGTTTTGCAGCCTCTTGGATAGCTGCTATAACTTCCTCTTTATCGGCGACCGCCTGTAAGTCCAGTACCTCCAAGGTAACTCTAGGTTTCCTTGATTGTACTTTTCCTGCGGTTCCAATAGCCAGTGAGATAGCCTGCGTTAACTTCTCCTTGTGTTTGGTGCTTTTGGCGAGCTCCACCAGAATACAACCAGCCTTTGTCCTGCGTATTCTGGTAACTTCCGCACTGCAGTTTTTCGGGTCGACAGCGTTGCGAAATGCTCTCAGAACTTCTGCGTATGACTTTTCTTCTGCTGGTTTCACGAGGATGGCCTCGTTCCTTTCCTATGTCTTTCTCCGCTTCATTTTCTTTTCTAGCTTATTTTTGTTTGGAGTCGGTGTACTACCTATCAGCTTCTTTCTAGCAGCCACTTGCTTCTTGTAGTTCGCAAGTGCCTGTTTTCTTCTGTTTACGACTTCTCTCCACAGTTTGTCGTCGTCGTCGTCGTCGTTCTTACTTTTTTTTGATACGCTCCGATCCTCAGTAGCACCATCGTCTGTACCTCTCTTTTTTGGAGGCTGTCTAATCACACGAGCTGGCAGAGATGTCCTTAAAACTAACATCTCCCCCACAGTCTTCTGGCGGCAGTCTTTAAGATCCTTTAAGAGCCTACAGATTTCTTCCAGGTCAACTCTGGCTTCCTCGACTGTGCTGCTGACATTTGGCTGCCTGTCAATTGCTTTCTTAATACTTTGTAGGACGTCTGCCATCCTACCTAGGACTTATTTCTCTTCCTTTTCTGTGTCACTCAAGGTTTTCTGTAAGTAAGCGACTACCGTTGATTCAGCCAGTGCCAGCTGATGTTCATTCTGGCTATTCTGGTCTTTATCTTGTGGTCCGATCGTTTAACAAACCTCTAGTTGTCATTTGCTTTTGGATGTTAGAAAGCATAGCACTTTCGTGCTGGACGCCTTTGTGGGCTTCCCCAGGATCCGTGAGGCCAACACCAGTCATTCGAGCTTTCACCAGGTCGAAACTGGCGGCAGATTTCCTCTGAGGGGTTACCTGGGGTACCCCTCAGATGTTTTTATTAGCGTCACCCATGTTTGGTTCCATTCGGGAACCAACCCTAGATTTTTTTACTAGGTTTTCTCCTCGGCGTTTTGGTTTACGGGAACTATTTTACTTGGTTAGAACCATCTACGGATACAAGCTTCGATCGCCACAGCGCCTTGGAGCTTTACACCCACGGAAAGCTTGCCTCCATCTTCCACCCGAAGAGCACCTCATAGGCTGACTACCTCAGCCTCGGGGACAATTATCAATATTATTACTATTATCATTATCATTATTATAATCATTATTATCATCATTATCATCATCATTATTATCATGATTATCATCATTATCATCATCATTATTATCATTATCATCGTCATCATCATCATTATTATCATAATCATCATAATTATTATCATTATCATCGTCATTATCATTATTATAATTATCATTTTCATCAATATTATTATTATAATCATTATTATCATTATTATCATTATTATTATCATCATTGTTATCATTTTTATCATTATTAAGATAGTTATCATCATCATCTTCATCATCATCATCACTTTCATTATCATCATCATTATCATAATCGTCTTTATTATCATAATCATCATCATTATTATCATCATTATCATCATCATCATTATCATCATGATTATTATTATCATCATCATTTTCATTATCATCATTATCATCATCATTATTATTATCATTATTATTATCATTATCATTATCATTATCATCATCATNTCCACTAGTCCACGTTGCAGCTGATATGTAATATATATTAATTACATGGCATTTTTTCATACATCAGCAAAACTTTTAATAAGAACAAAATATCACGAAAACACGTGTTTCGGATCTCTACGAGCCGGAGGATTTTTCAATCTCTGAGAGAGTTGCGGTAGGTATATTTTCATTATTATTATTATTATTAATACTTTCACGGTCATTGTTAAAGTTATCATCATTATTAACATTGTCATCATGTACATCATTATCATTATTAGTCTTACGATCATGATTATTACTTTTTTACGGTCAAGATGGCTTATAAATTTTACCTTTAACTCAAAAGGAATTAAGAGTAGTTAGGAAATGATGGAAAATAATAAAGAATTTTGAAGTCCATTTTTACTTCAAAAGGAAAAGAGGAGGAATACTTACGCTTCTAGGCAAAGCATTATTATTAGAATTAGTATTAATACTGTTATGTTGGTTATCTTCATTATTTACAATATTTTTATAACCATCGTCTTTTATAGTATTAGAATGATTAATATTATATTTGTTGTACTAAATTTAATCTTTTTGGTATTATTATTATTTGTGTTCGACCACTCTAAGTGTAATGAACAAAATTAAATGTATGAAAATAAAATCTAAAGGAGAGGAAAATGATAACAAAAATTATTTAGATACTTGTAAAAACATCTTACCGATTTCATTTTTATTAGTATGGTGTAGTAAGATACTAACGATGTATTAAAATGATTAGTACACCTGTATATTAGCAAGGCATACGTCTTGCAACACTGCATTGAATAAGGCCATTATGTTTGCTGCAACCATGGTGAGTTTCGCATTAAGAAATTATATTTAATAATAAATCTTTACACTTTAATAAGAAAAAAATAGTAAAAACATAGACAACAAATTCCAAGATCCCACATTAGTCTGCAGTCAAAATTCAACATTAAGTATAGAACATGGTGATTGATTATAAAATATATCGTTTGATTTTTCATACAATTTTATAGTGTGGATTAAATTCAAAATTTCTTACATTATATATTACTACAGAATTCCTTAGTTATGCATTTGTAGTTACAAATATCTTACACGTATGCACTAAAAGTATTTAGATTAACCATGAATGATTTAAAAATATTATGAATTGTAATGTAACATGATATAAGTACCTCCATCGCAGAATAGAGCCCATTTTTCACGAGAAACCCTATCACATTCTCGCACAGGCGGATAAGTCCAGGTCGAAGGTTATCTAGTTCCACATTCTTTGTTATAGCCCAAGTTTTTGTAGATGTGAATCCTACTAGCATATGCAATCTCAATAGAATGCTTTTGTAATCATAAGGCTGATTAGGATCGAAATCAGATAGTTCATGTAAGCAACAATACAAAATTTTTTTTACTTGTGAAATCCATGAAAGAGAATATTCTTTTAATAATGCTACTCCTACATATGAAGAACAAATGGAATCAGAGTCCAAGGTTTCTATTATATATCTAAAAAATCAACATAAATGAAGAATATTAGGTTACTCATAATTTAAGCCACATTTATAATTTTTTTTTTGAGACAGATTATGTTATTTAAATAATCATTACATCAAGCATAAATGTGTAAATTAGTTTCAAATGTATATAAATTAACCATTATTTACCTAATAAATAACCATAATTTACCTAAATTAACGGAAATGCAGTAATGATATTTAAACATTTATGAATGTTAGGTCTTGCTGGATCTAGCTTAAAATGAATTTCATCTCACGCAAAAAAAATCAAGTCTATGTTTTGAGCTTATGTTTGTAAGCAGACTTGGACTTGAAATTAACTAATGAGGAACAGGAAGACTTTAGTGGAAGCTAGGAATAGAAAATAAAAATAATTTTTTTTTACTTAACAAAACTTACTGTACTTGAAAAATTTTAAATAGATTCGATTTACGTGTATTAAAAAAAAACTATTAATGTGTCAGTATCAAATCAACAAAAGTTACAAAACCAAAAATATTCTTGGAATCCAAACTGTGAGCTTTATTAAAAAAAAGTTAAATAGTCTAGTAACAGCACAACCAAGGTGCTTCTGTAAGCGAGCCCCAAGGCAGACTGACTACACAGACACTGCTCCCCTTCTTTCTCGCTACTCGGATCCTATTGGTCCACTGCTTACACTCTTGTAAGATTACAATTGATGTACAAATGAGAGCCATAATCCACGGTACAATTTTTTAATGTTAATAATATGATTGGCAATTTTTTTTCAAGATACACAAAAAAACATTTTGTATTTTCCAAAAACATAAGCTCAATAAATCACACACACACATGCGTGTTTACAATAAGATTGAATCCAAACTCAATTTAAATGTTAATTCTCAAGTGTAACGTACAATAGTATAGGTAAGACTCAACGCTCCCTCTTTTTAAATCTCGTAACAAGGGGCGCTAGGGCCAAGAGAGGGAAAGAGCAAGCAAGAAAAGAGTCTTTCGAGGTAGTACACGACTAGCCTTCGAGGGAAACACACGCGCTACTTTGCCTATGATTGTAGTATCTTGAATGAAGGTCTTTCAAGTAACAAGTGTTGGTCATTCTCGAGACGCATCTCCTTACCAATATCTTCCCTACGTAACAGTTTTGATACTAAGTGTGGGGTACGGTAAGAGTCGGAATTTTTTTCAAATCTTATTTGACGCATTTTAAAAAATTTCGCCGAGAAGCACACATAGTGCAGTGCCACGAAAACACAACAACCAAAAATCGAGAGGCCAAGGATCCGACCAAAAACGACAGTTCCGGGCATATTCTACAAGCAGTGGTAATCATCTACAATTGCAGATAATCACAGGGTTCGGATAATCAAGGAGACAAGCGCCGAGCGCTGAAGGAAAATAGTCTTTAAAATTGTATTATTATTAGTGTGCATATCGACAAGCATGTAAGTACATTTGTAATAAAATTAATTTTATCTTTAACCCCTGAGGCAAAATAGGAGAGGCACTTATTAGATGAATACAAGGTGGTGGAAATTTTCTAAAATTTATTTAATTTTAATATACATATATATATGTACATACACATTTATATAGATCTGTTATTCCGTTTGCTCCCCCTTGTAGTGTGTTTTTTTTCTTTAAACGCAAATAAATCGCGCGAAATAACACATAGACGCATTGGACTAGTACAATTTTCTGCTGGAAAAACGATTCATGTGGTAAAGAATTCTAGAACCTGGAGAAACATAGGTGAGTCATAACGCAAAGATTCAACGAGTCGGTCGAAAACAGTAATCAGCAGAGACCAGAGGGGAGAGAGAACAGCGTCTTAAGAGACAGGATAAGTGTCATAAATCGGATCAAGCACTGAAAGCAGGGAAACTCTCTCGCCTGTTTGTTCTCTCTAAAACTTCGCAGCTAGGTAAAAGTAAAAGGGACCAAATATTAGGATCCAGGCACAACATATAACGTAGTCAGAGCTGGTACGAGGGATCCTCAGCATTATTTTTTCCGATACAACAAACCCACGTGTTTACACAATACTAGACATATTTATACTGACTCAGGGCGGTCTAAATTTTTTAAATAGGGCCCGAGTGTGTCGTGTGAGTAAAGAGAGACATTTAGAAAAATCCAAGCTACACACACAGTAAACATGCCACTTTCTCGGAGTACGAACTACAACGTTGTGAATATCGGGGAAGAAATAAACGACAACAGAATTGAAATAGGAAATATAGTTAACAGAGGAGAACAAACAAATACAAGACAAAATAGCTGGAACTAGAAATAGAAGCGGAAGGGTGTTAGATACTTGACGCCCTAGACGGAAGTACTAAAGCGAAAGTAATGGGCCTGTTCTCGACGACGAAAGTTAGGCTAAAATATGCAGAGAGAGTGGACACGTCTCGGAACGTTGCTACAGGAATCATTCGAGATCTGCTGGCGATAAGCACAGAACCCAGGGCCAAATTTAGTGACACTCAAAGGATCATAAGTCGTACAAACGGAGAAGTGGACGGTTTTAGCGAACAAGTCATCAGGGGAAATATCATATAAATAGGAGCTGCAGAAATATATGGGGCCCGAATAGAAAGGGAAAACTTACCGCTGACATAATGGAACACAGAGAGACCAGAGCGGCCGAATTTCTTTGCAAACTGCTACAAATATGAAGAGCCAGGAAACTCCGGAATGAGAGACTCGCATTATGAAAAGCTACTGGACAAAACAGTAGATATGAACAATGAACTTTAAAGAATGAAGAGAGCCGTGGTTACAGCAATAGTACTATCGCCAAAGAATAATTACGCAAATCGAGTCAATTCTTAGGTAAATAGGGATAGAACATGGGATAATACAGCACCTACTAGGTCCCAACACGCAAAATACACACAGACGACATACAACCATAACCACCCACGCAGATCGCAAAATGCTCAACTAAATAATCTGCCCACGCTCAGTCATATGGCAAGCAACATCCCTTTCTTTGATGAAGATCCAATCAACCTGCCATTATTCGAAAAGATGGTAAGGATAACTTCGGGAAGGGTGGGCCCAGAGAATGAATTATTTTTTCTCGGCACACTTGCGAGCACACTAAAGGGAAGCAGCTGAACATTTCGCGCTCAGACTGGCTGAATTTGGGACAGTTCAGTAATTTCTTTGGGAACTTGTGAGGATATATGGAAGCACAAATAACTCGGACACGCTGATGGCACAGTTAAAGATAATTAGACAGCAAAACCAGGAATCGATAGAGAACCACGGCGAAAGAGTACAAGGATTGTATAATAAAAAAGGCTGACGATGCTACATGATTTGAATTTAAGCCCACTCCCTATTCAGTATTAGATAATAAAAAAAAGCGCAAAGGCAGAGGCATTGAAGCAATTTACATATGGCTTGCACCCAACATACAGATGTAAAATTACATGCTTAAGCCCGAGGACACTCTGCAAAGCAATTAAAGAAGCGCTGAAAATAGATAGCGATCTTAGCCTACGGCATGCAATACCAGTAAGTACACTGCCCGCACACAACAAAGCAACAACCGAGTGAACGCAACTAGTAACCCTGGCAAATATAGGAGAAAGAATAAAAATCATTCATTGGGCACAAGGAGCGGCAGCAGCGAACGTAAAAAGCTGTAGATACTGCGACGGACGAACTAGGTATTTAGTCGAGGAATGCCGAAAACTGCTAGCGGTGATAAACGACAGGAGAACGCCAAGAGAGATCAAGAAGAAACCAAAGGACAACTACAATTATTGTCAGAGACCGGAACACTATGCGAGAGACTGCCGCTCACGTAAGCAAGACAGTTTTGTCCATTGTTAATTTTCCGTACATATATATACAATTTAACAGTGAATAAAATAAAACAGTCTGAACTCCATTATGCTTACTTAAAGACCACCGGAAAATCAATTATCGAAAAGAAAGTCGAAAATATACAGAATTTAATAGATAAATTTAATGTTTCTAACAATTATTTTACAAAAAAAACTCTTGAAAGACAAACTTAACTCAAGATTTTACAACAGATACAGTGAAAAATGAATTGCATCAAAACGTTATGATAATCGATTTTTTGTGAAAGAGCAAGACTGGTTAAATACCAAGATCGATTTTACATTTAACAGCCACCCACTTAAGTTTAATTAAGTCTTTCAACATAATAAGCATTTATTATTGTCATGATTGAATTATAGAAAAAGAAGAAAACGCAAAAAAAGAAAGAAAATCAAAGTCATTTGGCAAAAGTTCTGATCGTAGTAAAGTACGGAAAACAGAATCTCTTCGTAGTTCAAATAGTAAAAATGCGTTAACGGCTGCAGCATCAATGGCCTTACGTTCTGATGGAAATAACGCTACTGCAAAACTGTTAAAGAAAAACTACAAAAGGTTCTCCCAATCGCGCAAAAAAATTTCAGATTCATGGAAAAACTCACTTAATAATATAACTAAGTGTACGCCTGAAGAGGCTGTAACTTTTAAAATTAAAAACTGATTTACTAAGCGATAATACGAAACCATACATGCAAGAGCAAAAAGTTATGATATCTATCCAACTTACAAAAACAATGTAAAAGCTAAAAAAGCTGCTTATCCAGCTGATATTCAAATAACGGGAAAAACTTCTGAAATTTAAATGCAGTCTTTGAATTGGATTGCAATTAAAAAATAAAGACACTGGTGTGATAGTGTAGGATAACCCAAGGCCATCCTCTACAAAATTTTGTCAACCTGTAAGATTGCAATGGCAACGCGAAACCAAGGATTTAATCCATTAATAAAATGAGTGTTAAAAAAATGAAATTTCTTGGCTTAAACTACTTTCCGAAAAAAACATTAAAATAATATTTTCACTCCATTTGACCATGACTGATAATAACGTTCATAGGTTTTATTTATATCCCACTTTTAATAAAAGGTTATTAAATAGTGAAGAACATTTTTTTGATCAATTTTTGTCATCAGAAACTTAAAAGTTCTTATTTACAACTTAAGAAATAAAACTTAATAAATTTTTCATTTTATATAAATAATAAATTAACTGAAACGTCAAGCATGGCCTGCTCTATGTGCAACTTTTCGATTTCACAAATAAATATTTAAATAAAGTTAGTCAAAAAAAAGAAAATGATCAAGCATTGTCTTAAAGCCTACCCATATTACACTCTTGCATGCACTTATACGATTGCTGCCTGCATATATCTTACCGACTAGATTTTAGGCAATGGAAGGTTTGTGTAAAAATTGTTTGCTATCGAAAAATTAACAATTGGAAGTATTTTAATTAATAGCACTATGTGCACTGTTAAAAATAAAAACAAGTGTACATATAATTTTTACCCGAATATTTTTAAGCTACAGTAAAAAATGGGTTTAAAGGAATAATGGAAAATCTTAAAAAAAAGAAATTCAAAATAAATTTTTATGTCAGTTGCCATTAAGAGTTGACTTTCCAAAACAAGGGTTTCGGAATTTTAACGATGGAAACACCGCTCAAAGATTTTTTGAGAACTCTTTAATATTTGCAGAAATAACTGGTACAAATAAAAATTTTTGACGTGCGACTGCAGCGACTCCAAAAAACTGGAAAATGGTATACAACTTGATAACTTTATAAATTATAAGATATTTCATGCAAGGGGGTGGATTTTAAGGGGTAAAGGGGGTAAATTTTTGAATGAATAAAATTCGCAACCAGCGACCCTAAAAATCCTGAAGTACAGAATTCAATATCAATTACTTCATTTTTCAATTTTTGGCCAGCTCTTTGGCGATTTGCCCCACTGTGCGGTGAGCCTCTCCAGGCAATACACTTGATAAAGCAACGAATTATAACAACGTCGAATAAGCCCATCGTGGCTAAAAGATTCAGATATCCTCCAGCAAAAAGATATCAATTGACAATCGAAATAAAGAAAATGCTCGAACAATGGATAATTGAACCCTCAATCTCCCCATATAGCTCAAATACTTGGATAGTGGCAAAACAACCGCGGCCAAATAATGAAAAAAGGGTGGGAATAGTCACAGATTTTCGACTACTAATCGAAGTTGCAGTGGAATCATGTTACCCACTACCATTTCAGAAAATCTAGTGTCAGCACGGTACATCACAGTAGTGGATCTCAAATCGGGATTCTTTCAGGTAGAAATACACAAAGGTGATGCTCATAAAACGGCATTTTCGGGCCCACACAGGCACTATCAATATAAAAGGATGCCAATGGGGTGCAAAGGCTCGCCCAACACATTTCTAAGGGCTATCGCACTAGCACTCGCGGGATTAAAAGGCCATGAAATAAAAGTATATCTCAACGACTTAATGTTTTTTGCCCCTGACCTTAAGGAGCATGGGAGACGATTCACAAAACTGTTAAAACGACTGGCAACGGCAAATCTGACGATTGAACCTAAGAAATTCCATTATAGGCAACGGACAAAAAATGACTGACCCAAGGAAACTCGAAGCGGCCTGAAGTTACCCTAGACCGACGAACGCAAAAAAAGTATAACAGTTTTTAGAATTCGTTGGCTACTAAAGGCGGCTCATCAAAAATTATGCACGAATTTTCCAGCCTATATCGAGTCTCCTAAAAGCGGACACTGTATTTAAATGGAGCAACTAAGAGAAGCAGGCGTTTAAAACTCTCGTGGACACTCTGTGCAGTGGGCCTGTACTCATCACCCCAGACATGGAAAAACTTTTTGTCATCACGACAGACACATCAGACTACGCGATTGGAGCGATTCTTAGTGAGGGAAAGATCGGAAAAAATAGACCGTGTGAGTAAGCGTCTCGCTATCTTGAAGGAAGCAAGCTCCACTACCCAACATACGACAAGGAACTATTGGCAATTGTATTTGCTAAAGAGTAATTTAGACCATATTTATACGGACGCAAGCTTACGGTAGTTGCAGACCATGAGCCACTCAAGCACTTTCACTTATCTAAAAAACCAGACATTCGTTTTAACAAACTCAAAGCAGAACTAAAAGGGTATGAGTTCGAAGTTATATACCACGTAGGCGTAAACAACAGATCACCCGACGCATTATCACGAAATCCCGTACTACAAGAGGGGGGGGGGGTGAGTCCCGAACGGCCACGCCAAGAGCTATATCAGCTTGCAGACGAACAAGAGAATGAAGAACCGACCGACAGCGACAAACCATCGTCGCGCATATCCAAAGTACGGGCAACTCATAAGAAAAGAATCCCAGGTAATCCAAAAAAAATAAATATCCATGGCACCGACTTAGGAAACTCAAACGGTATGATATAAAAAAAAAAACGATATCGCGGTGAAAATATTGAAAGAGGTACAGAAATAAGTACAGAAGGTCAAGAAAATGGTGATGTGGACTCTGAATCAGAGGAGCCTTACGAAAAGAATTTGCCACCATTACAAACACTAAAGGGTCAAAACGAGTAGAAAGTACGAGAAGTTGCAGAGAAGGGAGAATTAATTTCCCAGGGAACAGCAGACAAAAAATTAGGCTATATTAAGAAAGAACCAGAATTTAAAAAGGGGATAACTACCACAAGAACACCAGCAATAGTAGAACAAAAAGAGTAATTACGAAAGGCACGCAAACGATAACTTGACACTTTGCATGGACAGAAACCGCGTTTTTCAGCTACGCAACTGTCGATAAATCTGTCAAAGGTAATAATAATAGCTAATTGTGTCACACCATTGCGTAACACTACAAGTAAAAATTAAAAAACTAATTACAGAAGAACAGGAAACTGATACAGAGGGAAAGGATGGAAGCATAAAACAAGTGAAGGAATTTTCAACTTATAAACAAGAAGAGCCGAACATACATGATTTATAAAAGGGAAGGTCTGATATATTACGGGTTCTAGTAATGATTAACATTAAAAAGCGAGATGTAGAAGACAGACTAGAAATAAGAATAGATATGTGGGAACCTAGCGAGACAAAAACGACGGGCGAAACAGAATTACACATGTCAAAAGAAGTAAGCAAAAACACTCATGACGGGAAAAATATGGTCCAATCAGAGAAAAATGAGAACACAGTACGGAACAAACGCAATGAGCACTCAGAAGTTGCACTTCCAGATAAATGGTTGGATTAATTAAAGGACGAAACGCGAAATCCTGACAAAAATATCGGAAATACCATCCGTCCCACCCGGAAACTGTTTATTTCACAGCTTTATATGGTTGTACGAACTCAACATCTCAATTGCTGAGTTACGAACAGTTTCGCGCAACTCTAATTTGTTGCAAAAATGCAGAGAACTGGAAGAAGCAAAAAAAATTTTGGAGTCACAAACAATGTACGGGAACAGCGAGTGTACTTATCTGTTCTCTCAAGAATTCAAGAGAAACTTGCATTAACCAATGAAAATTATATTTACACTCATTGTATTGCTACGAAAGACTGAATTTAGCCATTTACATATAGAAGGTGTAGGTGAAAATACACATTATACGCCTCTCATACAGCTCTCTAGCGCCATAAATACGGAACATGAGTCAGGGGCAGAGCCAACGAAAGATTACAACAGTAGTGAGAGAAGTGAGGAGAGTGAGCATGGGTCCGGACTTGACAAAAGAGCAGACAGAGGCAAGTGAAAAAAGGAGGACGAGAGTCATTCAGAAAAGGAGCAAGACTTTCCCGAAAGAGCTGTGGATACAAGTAAACATACGGAAAAACGGGGAGAGATTGGAAAGCAAACGAGCAGCAATGACGACAGCAATGAAAATGCAGTAGAGGTAGACGTAGAGAAAGCCAATGAGTTGAATATGTGCTATGCAAAACAAAAAGCGAAAACGAAGCTAACACGATCATATACTCACCATCAATAGAAAAATATAGTGTGCAGAACACGCCTATAAACGGAAAGGCCACCATGGGCACGAAAAGAGGGAAAAGACCCATCCCTACTATAAAAACTTAACAGGATTGTGGGCCACCAATTTAAGTATTAAGACAACCTAGCGTTCATGACAATAACAGAAGCGGTATCCAACACAAAGGTCATAGATGCGCTGCATGAAAGAGGATACATGAATCCGGTACGCATGAACAATGGATCAAGAAGTGTAGGAGAAACTAAAATGATAAAAGCAAGAAAAATAAGAATCATGCACATGTATGTAAAGTAGCATTTTGGAGAAACCGCACTTAAATCGAACATTAACAAGTGTATTAAGGCACTTAAATAGGTAATAGTAGCAAATGAAATAAAAACAATTGGGACTGTTAGGGGTTATTGGGGGTTATTGGGTTATTCTCTACACGAACACTGTAGTAATCCCACCAACAGTTCAAAGGATTAAAATTGTTAGAGAATATCATGAGGCGGCAATAGGCAGACATAGGAAAATGAATAAGACATTTAACAGGATCGCCAAAGACTACTACTGGAGGAACATGCGCCCAGATGTTAGACAAGTCATTCTGGGATGCGCCTCATGCCAAACAAAAAAACTCGTTCGAATTAAAACAAAACAAGCCATGCTCATCACTTAAATACCGATTAGACCGTTTGAAAACATTTCCATAGACTTCTACGGGCCCATCAGTAAACCTTTAGCAAATTAGTACACACACATACAATCTATGCAAGACTGGCTGACAAAATTTATCGTCCTCGCACCCGTGAAGAGAGCGACAGCCGAAAAAACGGTAAAAGCGATAACAGATAAGTTCATAGCATATTTTGGGCCACCGGAACATTTATTATCGGACCGAGGCACTCATTTTACGAACAAAAGCATGGACGAACTCGCAAGATTATTTAAAACAGACAAAATGGACAGCACAGCATTCCACCCACCAACGAACGGCGCCATCGAACGTATGCATCATACTCTCACGGAGTACATCAAGGCCTACGTAGAACAAAATGATCACTGGGACGAACATTTACTGATGTGCATGCACTTATACAACACAACGGACCATCAGAGTACGGAATACTCACTGCACGAACTCGTTTTTGGGCAAAGAGCAAGAACACCATCCAGTATCAAACTGCCACCTAAGGGCCAAACTTTAAATGAATATTTTAAAGAGCTAGTTGAGATTCTGATGGAAATGACAACTATAGCAGCAATGAACCAAGTTCAGGCGGAGTACCAATCGAAATACTACTATAATCGCAAACTAAATGTAAGGTATTTCTTGGAGGGATTAATGTTTTATGTGCTGAAAGAGCTATCGAAAGGTAAATATGATTCGCAATACTAGGGTTCGTATGAAATAACAGGTATAGACTATATCAACAGAAACGTCAAATTACAGAGAGGCGACGAAACAAGAGTATCCCACGTAGATAAGATCAAAAAAGCGTGTACGGTGAAGGCACCAGTGTTATATGACTCCAAAGGCAAGATGGGGCGTACAATATTATAACCAACCATTCGCATACTCAGAAACCGACTCATACGCGCACTTAGAGCCAATGTAAAATAAATAACGAAAAAAAAAAATTGCGATAGAAAATTTTGAAACATACAAAAAGTACTTACATAAATAAAAATAATAAATAGACAATAATATTTGTACAAGAAGGAAAGCAAGATAATTAAAAGATACGTTCAGTATTGTATACTTTATATATAAGGAGAGAGCCACACTCACAGCTTAACGCTGACCAAATAAAGGGGACAAATGAGAGAAAGGGTAAGGGACACCTGGTAATATACTAAAATAAATAGCTATCGATGGGGTATAAATAGTATTACGACAAGTATTCACCCCAGAGACTAAAGCGCGGGCCCGTAGGCAGAAACGGCAACTCGTAAGAAAAGAATTCAAGGCAACCCGAAGAAAATAAGAATCCATGACACCAACTCGGGAAACTCTAACGGTATAATACAAAAAAAAAAATACGATATGGCGGTAAAAATAGCAAGAAAGGTTCAGATATGAGTACAGAAGGTCAAGGAAACGGCGATGCGGACTCTGAATCAGAGGAGCCTAACGAAAACAATTTGTCGCTGCAGCAAGCACTAGGAAATAAATACGAGGGAGAAGTACGAGAGGTTGCAAAAAAAGAAGAATTAATCTCGCAAGGAGCAGCAGACGGAAAATTGGGCTACATCACGAAACAGCCAGGCTTTCAAAAGGGAATAACTGCTACAAGTATGCCAGAAATACTAGCACAAAGAGAAAAATTATGAAAGGCACGCAAACGACACCTTGACACTTTACATAGACAGAAACCACACTTTTCAACTACACAACTGACAACGAATCCATCGAAAGAAATAAAAATAGCTAATTGTGACTCACCAATACATGACATTACTAGCAAAAATCAGGAAGCAATTACAGAGGAACAGAAAACTACTGCAGAAGGAAAGAAAGAAAGCATANTTTCATGTATAAAGCCGTGTCGGCTGGGTAAAGCATTTTCTGTGGTTATGGAAAATCTCTTAAAATTAGTCAAAGTTTAAAAAACGTGGAATGTAGCATTATCTAGATGCAACTAATTTTACGCGTCCCAATTTCACGCTATTTCTTGCAGGGTAGGCGGGGACTTTTGCGGAGTACTTAAGGATTTTATGGGGGTTTTATATAGACTCCTCCGTACAAATAATTATGTTACATAGGAATGTTAACGAAAAATCTCTGAAAAAGTGTTACTTAAATTTTTTATTTATGTAAAAGCTCCATATATATGAATACAGTGTACTTTTCTCGAATTATCTTTGATTTTATTTTTGATTTTTAATACTACGGAAATTTTTAAAATTTTTCCTCTTAATTTTCAATAATCATTAAAAGCAATACTTTCTTAAGTGCTTTTTATAATTTAGAATATAAAGCGATTATTGCTGTATCTCTGTATTATTTATTAGATTGATATATTCCTGCTTTTACATAATTTCTTGATATCAGTTTTGCACTACTGGTCACTTTGTCAATGAAAGTCACTGATATTTTGTAGTTTTTATTTGACATCTTTTGATTTTATGATAGTAATTTAAAATTTAAATTTGTCTTCATTTTTTTGTATACTTCTACATTCTTGCTTCTACATATTTGTAACTAGTAAA
>NW_019380127.1:38106-50529 GCF_000648655.2 Copidosoma floridanum | reverse complement strand
GAGGTTTGCACCATAAAAAAAAATTAGCAGACAAAAAAGATAAAAGAGTAGCATATTTTTTACTTAATAATGCAAATTAATCTTTTAGGTATATTCGAATTAAAAAAAAATCTCATCGGACTTTGTTATTATTTATTTTGCAAATTATTGGTATTTTCCACAGATAATTCAACCCACGCTGAGACAAACAAAAATAGTAGAGTCGAAAAATGGTGAAGATGTATGATAGTTTAAAGGTCATTGTTCTATTCAAATAGAGAAAAAGAAATCAAATGAATATCACGATTAATTTATAAGAACGAAGTTTTTTTTTTTGCGTTCTTAGAGGAGCTGGAATTCTTAAACCGACAGATTTAATGAAACAGAAGTGGCTTGCCAAAAGTCTTTATCTCTTGAATTTTCCCCTCACTTCAGCGCTGCCAGAAGTGGCCATCGATTGAGCGTGTGAAACTGAGAATATGGCTACGGTATTCATGCATGTTGATTTCTACGTTAAAATCAGTATAATATTACTCTATCCTTGCTAAGCGTATGGACCGCACGGAAGATTTTTGTTACTAGAGTAAGCTATACTGAAAGTAATTAGCTTGAAAAAATAACGTACATGATTTAAGATTCTCGCAACCAGTCTTACATTTTAAGACATAAAAATGGTTGATTTTAATATAATGTGTACTTTTGTAAGATTGACAAATGTTTAAGATTCTACCCCTAATTATAATGTAAAAAGGTTACATGTCGTTATATTAGTATTATGATTTTTAAGCCTTTTTAAAATGATTTTTACTGCAAAATTAATGAGTCTTGCACCATAAAAAAAAATTAGCAGACAAAAATGATAAAAGAGTAGCATATTTTTTACTTAATAATGTTAATTAATCTTTTAGGTATATTCGAATTGAAAAAAAATCTTATCGGACTTTGTTATTATTTATTTTGCAGATTAATGGTATTTTCCACAGATAATTCAAGCCACGCTGAGACAAACAAAAATAGTAGAGTCGAAAAATGGTGAAGATGTATGATAGTTTAAAGGTCATTCTTCTATTTAAATAGAGAAAAAAAGATCAAATGAATATCACGATTGATTTATAAGAACGAAGTTTTTTATTTTGCGTACTTTGAGGAGCTGGATATCTTAAACCGACAGATTTAATGAAACAGAAGTGGCTCGCCAAAAGTCTTTATCTCTTGAATTTCTCCCTCACTTCAGCGCTGCTAAAAGTGGCCATCGATTGAGCGTGCGAAACTGAAAATATGGCTACGGTATTTATGCATGTTGATTTCTACGTTAAAATCAGTATAATGTTACTCTATCCTTGCAGAGCGTATGGACCGCACGGAAGATTTTTGTTAATAGAGTAAGCTATACTTAAAGTAATAAGCATAAAAAAATAACGTACATGTTTTAAGATTTTCGCAACCAGTCTTACATTTTAAGACATAAAAATGGTTGATATTAATATAATGTGTACTTTTGTAAGATTGACAAATGTTTAAGATTCTACCCCTAATTATAATGTAGAAAAGTTACATGTCGTTATATTAGTTTTATGATTTTTAAGCCTTTTTAAAATGATTTTTACTGCAAAATTAATGAGTCTTGCACCATAAAAAAAAATTAGCAGACAAAAAAGATAAAAAAGTAGCATATTTTTTACTTAATAATGCAAATTAATCTTTTAGGTATATTCGAATTAAAAAAAAATCTTATCGGACTTTGTTATTATTTATTTTGCAAATTATTGGTATTTTCCACAGATAATTCAACCCACGCTGAGACAAACAAAAATAGTGGAGTCGAAAAACGGTATAGACGTATAATAGTTTAAAGGTCATTCTTCTATTTAAATAGAGAAAAAAAAATCAAATGAATATCACGATTGATTTATAAGAACGAAGTTTTTTATTTTGCGTACTTTGAGGAGCTGGATATCTTAAACCGACAGATTTAATGAAACAGAAGTGGCTCGCCAAAAGTCTTTATCTCTTGAATTTCTCCCTCACTTCAGCGCTGCTAAAAGTGGCCATCGATTGAGCGTGCGAAACTGAAAATATGGCTACGGTATTTATGCATGTTGATTTCTACGTTAAAATCAGTATAATGTTACTCTATCCTTGCAGAGCGTATGGACCGCACGGAAGATTTTTGTTAATAGAGTAAGCTATACTTAAAGTAATAAGCATAAAAAAATAACGTACATGTTTTAAGATTTTCGCAACAAGTCTTACATTTTAAGACATAAAAATGGTTGATATTAATATAATGTGTACTTTTGTAAGATTGACAAATGTTTAAGATTCTACCCCTAATTATAATGTAAAAAAGTTACATGTCGTTATATTAGTTTTATGATTTTTAAGCCTTTTTAAAATGATTTTTACTGCAAAACGAATGAGGTTTGCACCATAAAAAAAAATTAGCAGACAAAAAAGATAAAAGAGTAGCATATTTTTTACTTAATAATGTAAATTAATCTTTTAGGTATATTCGAATTAAAAAAAAATCTTATCGGACTTTGTTATTATTTATTTTGCAGATTAATGGTATTTTCCACAGATAATTCAACCCACGCTGAGACAAACAAAAATAGTGGAGTCGAAAAATGGTGAAGATGTATGATAGTTTAAAGGTCATTCTTCTATTTAAATAGAGAAAAAAAGATTAAATGAATATCACGATTGATTTATAAGAACGAAGTTTTTTATTTTGCGTACTTTGAGGAGCTGGATATCTTAAACCGACAGATTTAATGAAACAGAAGTGGCTCGCCAAAAGTCTTTATCTCTTGATTTTCTCCCTCATTTCAGCGCTGCTAAGAGTGGCCATCAATTGAGCGTGTGAAACTGAAAATATGGCTACGATATTTATGCATGTTGATTTCTACGTTAAAATCAGTATAATGTTACTCTATCCGTGCAGAGCGTATGGACCGCACGGAAGATTTTTGTTAATAGAGTAAGCTATACTTAAAGTAATAAGCATAAAAAAATAACGTAGATGTTTTAAGATTTTCGCAACCAGTCTTACATTTTAAGACATAAAAATGGTTGATATTAATACAATGTGTACTTTTGTAAGATTGACAAATGTTTAAGATTCTACCCCTAATTATAATGTAAAAAAGTTACATGTCGTTATAATAGTTTTATGATTTTTAAGCCTTTTAAAAATGACTTTTACTGCAAAACGAATGAGGTTTGCACCATAAAAAAAAATTAGCAGACAAAAAAGATAAAAGAGTAGCATATTATTTACTTAATAATGCAAATTAATTTTTTAGGTATATTCGAATTAAAAAAAAATCTTATCGGACTTTGTTATTATTTATTTTGCAAATTATTGGTATTTTCCACAGATAATTCAACCCACGCTGAGACAAACAAAAATAGTGGAGTCGAAAAATGGTATAGACGTATCATAGTTTGAAGGTCATTCTTCTATTTAAATAGAGAAAAAAAGATCAAATGAATATCACGGTTGATTTATAAGAACGAAGTTTTTTATTTTGCGTACTTGAAGGAGCTGGATATTTTAAACCGACAGATTTAATGAAACAGAAGTGGCTCGCCAAAAGTCTTTATCTCTTGAATTTCCCCCTCACTTCAGCGCTGCTAAAAGTGGCCATCAATTGAGCTTGCGAAACTGAGAATATCGCTACGGTATTTATGCATGTTGATTTCTACGTTAAAATCAGTATAATGTTACTCTATCCTTGCAGAGCGTATGGACCGCACGGAAGATTTTTGTTAATAGAGTAATCTATACTTAAAGTAATAAGCATAAAAAAATAACGTACATGTTTTAAGATTTTCGCAACCAGTCTTACATTTTAAGACATAAAAATGGTTGATATTAATATAATGTGTACTTTTGTAAGATTGACAAATGTTTAAGATTCTACCCCTAATTATAATGTAAAAAAGTTACATGTCGTTATATTAGTTTTATGATTTTTAAGCCTTTTTAAAATGACTTTTACTGCAAAACGAATGAGGTTTGCACCATAAAAAAAAATTAGCAGACAAAAAAGATAAAAGAGTAGCATATTTTTTACTTAATAATGCAAATTAATCTTTTAGGTATATTCGAATTAAAAAAAAATCTTATCGGACTTTGTTATTATTTATTTTGCAAATTATTGGTATTTTCCACAGATAATTCAACCCACGCTGAGACAAACAAAAATAGTGGAGTCGAAGAACGGTATAGACGTATGATAGTTTAAAGGTCAATAATTCTATTTAAATAGAGAAAGAAAAATCAAATGAATATCACGATTAATTTATAAAAACGAAGTTTTTTATTTTGCGTACTTAGAGGAGCTGGAATTCTTAAACCGACAGATTTAATTAAACAGAAGTGGCTTGCCAAAAGTCTTTATCTCTTGAATTTCCCCCTCACTTCAGCGCTGCCAAAAGTGGCCATCGATTGAGCGTGCGAAACTGAAAATATGGCTACGATATTTAGTCTTTATCTCTTGAATTTCTCCCTCACTTCAGCGCTGCTAAAAGTGGCCATCGATTGAGCGTGCGAAACTGAAAATATGGCTACGGTATTTATGAATGTTGATTTCTACGTTAAAATCAGTATAATATTACTCTATCCTTGCAGAGCGTATGGACCGCACGGAATATTTTTGTTAATAGAGTGAGCTATACTTAAAGTAATAAGCATAAAAAAATAACGTAGATGTAGAAAAAAAGATAAAAGAGTAGCATATTTTTCACTTAATAATGTAAATTAATTTCTTAGGTATATTCGACATTTTAAGACATAAAAATGGTTGATTTTAATATAATGTGTACTTTTGTAAGATTGACAAATGTTTAAGATTCTACCCCTAATTATAATGTATAAAGGTTACATGTCGTTATATTAGTTTTATGATTTTTAAGCCTTTTTAAAATGATTTTTACTGCAAAATTAATGAGTCTTGCACCATAAAATAAAATTAGCAGAAAAAAAGATAAAAGAGTAGCATATTTTTCACTTAATAATGTAAATTAATTTCTTAGGTATATTCGATTAAGAAAAAAATCTTATCGGACTTTGTTATTATTTATTCTGCAGATTAATGGTATTTTCCACAAATAATTCAACCCACGCTAAGACAAACAAAAATAGTAGAGTCGAAAAATGGTGAAGACGTATTATAGTTTGAAGGTTATTCTTCTATTTAAATAGAGAGAAAAAGATCAAATAAATATCACGATTGATTTATAAGAACGAAGTTTTTTATTTCGCGTACTTTGAGGAGCTGGATATCCTAAACCGAAAGATTTAATGAAACAAAAGTGGATCGCCAAAAGTTTTTATCTCTTCAATTCCCCCCTCACTTCAGCATTGCCAAAAGTGGCCATCGATTGAGCGTGCGAAACTGAGAATATGGCTACGGTATTTATGCATGTTGATTTCTACGTTAAAATCAGTATAATATTACTCTGACCTTGCAGAGCGTATGGACCACATGGAAGAATTTTGTTACCGGATTTAGCTATACTGAAAGTAATTAGCATAAAAAAATAACGTACATGTTTTAGAATTTTCGCAACCAGTCTTACATTTTAAGACATAAAAATGGTTGATTTTAATATAATGTGTACTTTTGTAAGATTGACAAATGTTTAAGATTCTACCCCTAATTATAATGTAAAAAAGTTACATGTCGTTATATTAGTTTTATGATTTTTAAGCCTTTTTAAAATGATTTTTACTGCAAAACGAATGAGGTTTGCACCATAAAAAAAAATTAGCAGACAAAAAAGATAAAAGAGTAGCATATTTTTTACTTAATAATGTAAATTAATCTTTTAGGTATATTCGAATTAAAAAAAAATCTTATCGGACTTTGTTATTATTTATTTTGCAGATTAATGGTATTTTCCACAGATAATTCAACCCACGCTGAGACAAACAAAAATAGTGAAGTCGAAAAATGGTAAAGACGTATGATAGTTTAAAGGTCATTCTTCTATTTAAATAGAGAAAAAAAAATCAAATGAATATCACGATTGATTTATAAGAACGAAGTTTTTTATTTTGCGTACTTTGAGGAGCTGGAATTCCTCAACCGACAGATTTAATGAATCAGAAGTGGCTTGCCAAAAGTCTTTATCTCTTTAATTTCCCCCTCACTTCAGCGCTGCCAAAAGTGGCCATCGATTGAGCGTGCGAAACTGAGAATATGGCTACGGTATTTATGCATGTTGATTTCTACGTTAAAATCAGTATAATATTACTCTATCCTTGCAGAGCGTATGGACCGCACGGAAGATTTTTGTTACCAGAGTAAGCTATACTGAAAGTAATTAGCATAAAAAAATAACGTACATGTTTTAAGATTTTCGCAACCAGTCTTACATTTTAAGACATAAAAATGGTTGATTTTAATATAATGTGTACTTTTGTAAGATTGACAAATGTTTAAGATTCTACCCCTAATTATAATGTAAAAAAGTTACATGTCGTTATATTAGTTTTATGATTTTTAAGCCTTTTTAAAATGATTTTTACTGCAAAACGAATGAGGTTTGCACCATAAAAAAAAATTAGCAGACAAAAAAGATAAAAGAGTAGCATATTTTTTACTTAATAATGTAAATTAATCTTTTAGGTATATTCGAATTAAAAAAAAATCTTATCGGACTTTGTTATTATTTATTTTGCAGATTAATGGTATTTTCCACAGATAATTCAACCCACGCTGAGACAAACAAAAATAGTGAAGTCGAAAAATGGTAAAGACGTATGATAGTTTAAAGGTCATTCTTCTATTTAAATAGAGAAAAAAAAATCAAATGAATATCACGATTGATTTATAAGAACGAAGTTTTTTATTTTGCGTACTTTGAGGAGCTGGAATTCCTCAACCGACAGATTTAATGAATCAGAAGTGGCTTGCCAAAAGTCTTTATCTCTTTAATTTCCCCCTCACTTCAGCGCTGCCAAAAGTGGCCATCGATTGAGCGTGCGAAACTGAGAATATGGCTACGGTATTTATGCATGTTGATTTCTACGTTAAAATCAGTATAATATTACTCTATCCTTGCAGAGCGTATGGACCGCACGGAAGATTTTTGTTACCAGAGTAAGCTATACTTAAAGTAATTAGCATAAAGAAATAACGTACATGTTTTAAGATTTTCGCAACCAGTCTTACATTTTAAAACATAAAAATGGTTGATTTTAAAATAATATGTACTTTTGTGAGATTGACAAATGTTTAATATTCTACCCCTAATTATAATGTGAAAAAGTTACATGTCGTTATATTAGTTTTATAATTTTTAGGCCTTTTTAAAATGATTTTTACTGCAAAATTAATGAGTCTTGCACCATAAAAAAAAATTAGAAGACAAAAAAGATAAAAAAGTAGCATTATTTCTACTTAATAATGTTAATTAATCTTTTAGGTATATTCGATTAAAAATAAAATCTTATCGGACTTTGTTATTATTTATTTTGCAAATTAATGGTATTTCTCACTGATAATGCAAGTTACGCTGAGACAAACAAAAATAGTGGAGTCGAAAAACGGTATATGGTCATTCTTCTATTTAAATAGAGAAAAAAAAATCAAATGAATATCACAATTGATTTATAAGAACGAAGTTTTTTATTTTGCGTACTTTGAGGAGCTGGATATCTTAAACCGACAGATTTAATGAAACAGAAGTGGCTTGCCAGAAGTCTTTATCTCTTGAATTTCCCCCTTACTTCAGCATTGCCAAAAGTGACCATCGATTGAGCGTGCGAAACTGAGAATATGGCTACGGTATTTATGCATGTTGATTTCTACGTTAATATCAGTATAATATTACTCTATCCTTGCAGAGCGTATGGACCGCACGGAAGATTTTTGTTACCAGAGTAAGCTATACTGAAAGTAATTAGCATAAAAAAATAACGTACATGTAGAAAAAAAGATAAAAGAGTAGCATATTTTTCACTTAATAATGTAAATTAATTTCTTAGGTATATTCGACATTTTAAGACATAAAAATGGTTGATTTTAATATAATGTGTACTTTTGTAAGATTGACAAATGTTTAAGATTCTACCCCTAATTATAATGTAAAAAAGTTACATGTCGTTATATTAGTTTTATGATTTTGAAGCCTTTTTAAAATGATTTTTACTGCAAAATTAATGAGTCTTGCACCATAAAAAAAAATTAGCAGACAAAAAAGATAAAAGAGTAGCATATTCTTTACTTAATAATGTTAATTAATCTTTTAGGTATATTCGAATTGAAAAAAAATCTTATTGGACTTTGTTATTATTTATTTTGCAGATTAAAGATATTTTCCACAGATAATGCAAGCCACACTGAGACAAACAAAAATAGTGGAGTCGAAAAAGGGTATAGACGTATGATAGTTCAAAGGTCATTCTTCTATTTCAATAGAAAAAAAAAAAATCAAATGAATATCACGATTGATTTATAAGAACAAAGTTTTTTATTTTGCGTACTTTGCGGAGCTGGATATCTTAAACCGACAGATTTAATGAAACAGAAGTGGCTCGCCAAAGATCTTTATCTCTTAAATTTCCTTCTCACTTCAGCGCTGCCAAAAGTGGCCATTAATTGAGCGTGCGAAACTGAGAATATGGCTACTGTATTTATGCATGTTGATTTCTACGTTAAAATCAGTATAATATTACTCTATCCTTGCAGAGCGTATGGACCGCACGGAAGATTTTTGTTAATATAGTAAGCTGTACTTAAAGTAATTAGCATAAAAAAATAACGTACATGTTTTAAGATTTTCGCAACCAGTCTTACATTTTAAGACATAAAAATGGTTGATTTTTAAATAATGTGTACTTTTGTAAGATTGACAAATGTTTAAAATTCTACCCCTAATTATAATGTAAAAAAGTTACATTTTGTTGTATTAGTTTTATGATTTTTAAGCCTTTTTAAAATGATTTTTACTGCAAAACGAATGAGGTTTTCACCATAAAAAAAAATTAGCAGACAAAAAAGATAAAAGAGTAGCATATTTTTTACTTAATAATGTAAATTAATCTTTTAGGTATATTCGAATTGAAAAAAAATCTTATCGGACTTTGTTATTATTTATTTTTCAGATTAATGGTATCTTCCACAAATAATTCAACCCACGCTGAGACAAACAAAAATAGTAGAGTCAAAAAACGGTATAGACGTATGATAGTTTAAAGGTCATTTTTCTATTTAAATAGAAAAAAAAAAATCAAATAAATATCACGATTGATTTATAAGAACGAAGTTTTTTATTTTGCGTACTTTGAGGAGCAGGAATTCTTAAACCGACAGATTTAATAAAACAGAAGTGGCTCGCCAAAAGTCTTTATCTCTTGAATTTCCCCCTCCCTTCAGCGCTGCCAAAAGTGGCCATCGATTGAGCGTGCGAAACTGAGAATATGGCTACGGTATTAATGCATGTTGATTCCTACGTTAAAATCAGTATAATATTACTCTATCCTTGCAGAGCGAATGGACCGCACAGAATATTTTTGTTTCCAGAGTAAGCTATACTAAAAGTCATTAGCATAAAAAAATAACGTACATGTTTTAAGATTTTCGCAACCAGTCTTACATTTTAAGACATAAAAATGGTTGATTTTAATATAATGTGTACTTTTGTAAGATTGACAAATGTTTAAGATTCTACCCCTAATTATAATGTAAAAAAGTTACATGTCGTTATATTAGTTTTATGATTTTTAAGCCTTTTTAAAATGACTTTTACTGCAAAACGAATGAGGTTTGCACCATAAAAAAAAATTAGCAGACAAAAAAGATAAAAGAGTAGCATATTTTTTACTTAATAATGTTAATTAATCTTTTAGGTATATTCGAATTGAAAAAAAATCTTATCGGACTTTGTTATTATTTATTTTGCAGATTAATAATATTTTCCACAGATAATTCAACCCACGCTGAGACAAACAAAAATAGTGAAGTCGAAAAACGGTATAGACGTATGATAGTTTAAAGGTCATTCTTCTATTTAAATAGAGAAAAAAAAATCAAATGAATATCACGATTTATTTATAAGAACGAAGTTTTTTATTTTGCGTACTTTGAGGAGCTGGAATTCCTCAACCGACAGATTTAATGAATCAGAAGTGGCTTGCCAAAAGTCTTTATCTCTTGAATTTCCCCCTCACTTCAGCGCTGCCAAAAGTGGCCATCGATTGAGCGTGCGAAACTGAGAATATGGCTACGGTATTTATGCATGTTGATTTCTACGTTAAAATCAGTATAATATTACTCTATCCTTGCAGAGCGTATGGACCGCACGGAAGATTTTTGTTACCAGAGTAAGCTATACTGAAAGTAATTAGCATAAAAAAATAACGTACATGTTTTAAGATTTTCGCAACCAGTCTTACATTTTAAGACATAAAAATGGTTGATTTTAATATAATGTGTACTTTTGTAAGATTGACAAATGTTTAAGATTCTACTCCTAATTATAATGTAAAAAAGTTACATGTCGTTATATTAGTTTTATGATTTTTAAGCCTTTTTAAAATGACTTTTACTGCAAAATTAATGAGTCTTGCACCATAAAAAAAATTAGCAGACAAAAAAGATTAAAAAGTAGCATATTTTTTACTGAAAAATGTTAATTAATCTTTTAGGTATATTCGATTAAAAAAAAAATCTTATCGGACTTTGTTATTATTTATTTTGCAGATTAATGGTATTTTCCACAGATAATTCAACCCACGCTGAGACAAACAAAAATAGTGGAGTCGAAAAATGGTGAAGACGTATGATAGTTTAAAGGTCATTCTTCTATTTAAATAGAGAAAAAAAGATCAAATGAATATCACGATTGATTTATAAGAACGAAGTTTTTTATTTTGCGTACTTTGAGGAGCTGGATATCTTAAACCGACAGATTTAATGAAACAGAAGTGGCTCGCCAAAAGTCTTTATCTCTTGAATTTCCCCCTCACTTCAGCGCTGCCAAAAGTGGCCATCGATTGAGCGTGCGAAACTGAGAATATGGCTACGGTATTTATGCATGTTGATTTCTACGTTAAAATCAGTATAATATTACTCTATCCTTGCAGAGCGTATGGACCGCACGGAAGATTTTTGTTACCAGAGTAAGCTATACTGAAAGTAATTAGCATAAAAAAATAACGTACATGTTTTAAGATTTTCGCTACCAGTCTCACATTTTAAGACATAAAAATGGTTAATTTTAATATAATGTGTACTTTTGTAAGATTGACAAATGTTTAAGATTCTACCCCTAATTATAATGTGAAAAAGTTACATGTTGTTATATTAGTTTTATGATTTTTAAGCCTTTTTAAAATGATTTTTACTGCAAAACGAATGAGGATTGCACCATAAAAAAAAATTAGCAGACAAATAAGATAAAAGAGTAGCATATTATTTATTTAATAATGCAAATTAATCTTTTAGGTATATTCGAATTAAAAAAAAATCTTATTTGACTTTGTTATTATTTATTTTGCAGATTAATGGTATTTTCTACAGATAATTCAATTCACGTTGAGACAAACAAAAATAGTGGAATCGAAATACGGTAAAGACGTATGATAGTTTAAATGTCATTCTTCTATTTAAATAGAGAAAAAAAATCAAATGAATATTACGATTGATTTATAAGAACGAAGTTTTTTATTTTGCGTACTTTGAGGAGCTGGATATCTTTAACCGAGAGATTTAATGAAACAGAAGTGTCTCGCTAAAATTCTTTATCTCTTAAATTTCCCCCTCACTTCAGCGCTGCCAAAAGTGGCCATCGATTGAGCGTGCAAAACTGAGAATATGGCTACGGTATTTATGCATGTTGATTTCTACGTTAAAATCAGCATAATATTACTTTATCCTGGCAGAGCGTATGGACCGCACGGAAGATTTTTGTTACCAGAATCGATCTACTGAAAGTAATTAGCATAAAAAAATAACGTACATGTTTTAAGATTTTCGCAACCAGTCTTACTTACGTATGGACCGCACGGAAGATTTATGTTACCAGAGTAAGCTATACTTAAAGTAATAAGCATAAAAGAATAACGTACATGTTTTAAGATTTCCGCAACCAGTCTTACATTTTAAGACACTTATGTTTAAGATTCTAGCCCTAATTATAATGTAAAAAAGTTACATGGCGTTATATTAGTTTTATGATTTTTAAGTTTTTTTAAAATGATTTTTACTGCAAAACGAATGAGGTTTGCACCATAAAAAAAAATTAGCAGACAAAAAAGATAAAAGATTTTCGCAACCAGTCTTACATTTTAAGACATAAAAATGGTTGGTATTAATATAATGTGTACTTTTGTAAGATTGACACATGTTTAAGATTCTACCCCTAATTATAATGTAAAAAAGTTACATGTCGTTATATTAGTTTTATGATTTTTAAGCCTTTTTAAAATGA